>ML783400.1:340070-384441 GCA_009831015.1 Picea engelmannii | reverse complement strand
TGTACTTGAACATTTAAGTGGGGTAAAAGGAGGTTGCCCCCTCGAAGAGGCTTATTATCTGATATTATCTCTTTTTCAAGGCGTTGAGTACTTTTCTTGAGGTTTTTCTATGCTATATTGATGTTTGGTTCTTAACAGTTTGTCACAAGGGCCAACTTGTACGTCATGATCTTAGGATCTTATGATGTCATGATTGGTATGGATTGGTTGGAATCACATGAGGCGATACTCAACTGTAAGACAAAATGATTGAGCTTGGTCGACGACGAGGGCTAGAGACATGTGATTCTAGGATGGAACCAGGGAGTGTCCCTAAGGTTCATCTCTTCCTTACAGCTACGGAAGAGTATGTGTAAGGGGTACAAGATTTATGCGATCCTTGCGTTAAACGAGAAAGGAGTAGCGAAAGGTCTAGAACACCTTTCGGTGGTGAGAGAGTTTGCAGACATATTTCCAGAGCAGTTACCTGGGATGCTGCTGGAGAGAGATTTGGAGTTTACCATAGACCTAAAACTGGGGACTGAACCAATAGCAAGAATGCCTTATCGGATGTCGACCCTAGAGTTACAAGAGTTGAAAATGCAACTGAAGGAGTTGCTGGACCTGGGACTGATACGTCCTAGTGTGTCACTGTGGGGTGAACTGGTTATTTTTATATGAAAGAAGGACATATCATGGAGGATTTGCATCGACTACCGTCAATTGAACAAGGCTACGATCAAGAATCAGTATCCATTGCTGAGAATTGATGACCTGTTCGATCAATTGAAGGGTGCGACGGTGTTCTCAAAGATCGATTTGCGATTAGGGTATCACAATTTGCAGATCAAGGAGGATGACATCCCTAAGACTGCCTCTAAGACAAGGTTTGGACATTATGAGTTTACTATTTTACCATTTGCACTGACAAACACCCCAGGGGTATTTATGAGTTTGATGAACAGGGTGTTCTGCAAGTACTTGGACAAGTTCGTCCAAGTATTCATTGACAATATTTTAATCTACTCTCGAACGACGAAGGAGAATGGCGAGCACTTGCGCTTGGTACTACAGTGTCTGCAAGAGCACAAATTGTATGGGAAGTTGTTGAAATGCTCATTTTATCAATCGAGGATTCACTACTTAGGGCATGTCATCTCCGGTGAAGGCATCGTCGTGGATCCAGCCAAGGTCGAGGCTATTATGGAATGGCCTGCGCCGACGAATGTCATGAAAGTGCGTATATTTATGGGTTTAGCAGGATACTATCGCCAGTTTGTCTAGGGATTTTCAAGGATAGCAAATCTGATCACAGAATTGCAGAAGAAAAACAAGAAGTTTGTTTGGATTGAGAAATGCGCGGAATCATTTCGGAGGCTTAAGGAGTTTTTAACAACAACGCCGATACTAAAGGTCCCTGACATGAATGCGGACTTTTTTGTATGCACTAATGCATCCAAGGTAGGTTTAGGCGGAGTCTTGATGCAAGACAGACGAGTGATTGCTTACATTCGAGGAAATTGAGAAGGCATGAGGAGAACTACATGATGCACAATTTGGAGTTATTAGCCATCGTATATGCTTTAAAGGTTTGGAGACACTACCTTGTTGGAATAAAATTTGAATTAAAGACTGACCATTGTGGACTACAACACATTGTTACGCAAAGCGACCTGAACGTGCGACAACGGCGCTGGTCGGAATTTCTTAGCGATTACGACTTTGAGATTACTTACATAAAGGGAACAGTGAACCAAGTGGTATATTATTTGAGTTGGAGACCATGCATCTTCTCGGTGTTTCCTCTTTAGGTGAATCTACGTGAAAAGATTCTAACTTTACAGCATGACGACGACTGGTACCAAGAGGTCGAGGGTTTTATCGGACAAAACACAATGATGGTACCACGATATGAGGGATTTTATTTTGATAGCGATGGGTTGTTGAGGTTTAAAAGTCGGATTTACGTACCACCAAACGACGAGTTGAGGATGTTGATACTGAGCGAGGCTCATAGAGCGGCTTACATGGCTCACCCGGGAGTCACGAAGATGAGGGAAGACCTTAAACCCTTATTCTTTTGGAAGGGAATGAAGGCCAACATAGTCAACTATGTGGCTAGATGTCTAGAGTGTTAGCAGGTAAAGGCTGAACATAGACACCCAACATGATTACTTCAACCACATGCCATTATGAAATCGAAATGGGAGGTTATTTCGATGGATTTTATTGTTGGATTGCCACTGACGGCAAGGAGACATGACTTGATTTTTGTAGTAGTAGACACTCTGACGAAGAGTGCTCACTTTATTCTTGTTCATACGATGTATCAAGCACCAGACATAGCTAGATTTTTCATCAGTGAGATTGTGAGGCTACATGGCGTGCCTAAGAGGATTATATCCGATCGAGGATCGATGTTTACTGGACGATTTTGGACGAGTTTCCAAGAGGCCTTGGGAACCCAACTTAACTTTAGTACTGTGTATCATCCAAAGAATGATGGGAAAACCAAACGAATGGACCAAACCTTGGAGGACATGTTATGCATGTACGTGATGGACCAACAAAGGCATTGTGAAGAATTCTTGCCTCTAGTAGAGTTCGCTTACAACAACAGTTACCAAAGAACGATTAAGATGGTGCCTTTCAAGTTTCTTTACGGGCGACCGTGTCAGATTCCCCTGAGTTGGGATCGGCTTGAGGATAGGGTCCTAGTGGGACTAGAAGAGATCCAAGAAATGGAAGAGAAAATGCAAACAATAAGACAAAGGATTAAAGAAGCGCATGATCGACAGAAGAGTTATGCCAATGCGCACTGATTCGACCGTAGTTACAAGGTCGGTGTTCGAGTCTTCTTGCAGGTTAAACCGCATAAGAGTTTGATCAAGTTTGGAAAGGGAGCTAAAATCTCTCCTAGGTTCATGGGACCCTTCGAGATTGTGGAGAGAAAGGGGCCTATGGCCTATCGACTAGCCTTGCCTGATTCCTTGAGGCGTATGCACAATGTTTTCCATGTATCTGTTTTGAGACATTATATTAGTGATCCTACACATGTTATTGACATGAGTTCCTTGCATGTATCGGACGAGGGAGTGCTCATGACTGAGCCAGTCTGCATCTTGGATCATCGCATTCGCCATCTATGACATCGAACGGTGGATCAAGTCAAGGTCTAGTGGGACAATTATAGTCCACACTCAGTGAACTGGGAGGACGCATATGATATGCGCCAATAGTTTCCATTTTTGTTTGATAGATAGACATATGATACACTTATTCGAAATTTATAATGTGAAAATTCAGGATGAAGTTTAGACCAAGAGGGGGTGTATGTAACATCCCGCTCTAGCGCACTGAGAAAACTTATTCTTTGAGGACACTTGCTCGCAAGTGATCCAGATTATTATGATATTAAAACATTTGACTTTGATTATGATGTGTCATGGCTAGATGACATGTTGTTTTACTACATTGACATAGACAGGTGCTATTGACTCGGTTTTACTAAGTGTGCAGGGTTTTGGACCTTGAGGATGCAGAGGCATCGATGGAACCCTTGGACTCTGGATTGAGTCAGGGAGTGTGCTATTGGGGTTTGATTGATTTACTGTGATATTAATACATTTTGACTAGATGATATGATGCGGTCATGTTTTGACATGATTTGTTCATGATGCAGGCTAACGATAGCTTGCCGACCAGACTCACATATGGAGTAAAGGGGTCACAGACGACTACCAGAGAGGTTGAGGGAGAGGTGTGGACAACATCCCTGCCACAGCCTACTAGCACTCCCGTCGTGGCTTGAACTATACATTAACGATTACCTAGTTCGAGAGGACCCACAATGTCGTGAGGGAAAACTGCGACAATCGCTCATGATGATTCTAAGGAGCGTGCAATAAGGCGGGGGCCTTATTCCTTAGAATCCCTTAGTCTCTCACAAGTACACCTGGAGGAGTGTTGAATCAAGGGATTATTGATGTCTACCAATCAGTCAAGAGGTGAGTGGCACCCTTGGAGAACGTGGTGCATCCTGAAGGGCACGTCGCGCAAATAAACAAATGATGTGAGTGGCACCCTTGGAGCACGTGGTGCGTCCTGAATGGCACGTCGCACAAAGAAACAAAAGAGGCAAGTGGCACCCTTGGAGCACGTAGTGCGTCCTGAAGGGAACATCGCATTGATGATGATAAAGGAACCAACCTATATGGCCTTAAGACAATCAACACTTTAAGAAATTTTAAAACAACTCCCCTAATTAAATGTCGCCCAGTTCAGAATCTAAGTCCTAAGTCTAAAAACTTCGCTAGGGGTAAGATTTTGTCTACCCTTGAGAAAATATCTATATAAAATTATAATAATAAAATTTAAAATACAAACCCCTTACGTAATAATTTGGTCTTCATAGATTTTGGGGTAAAATGAAGAGAGTAAGAAATTAAATAAAATCGGTGGATAAAAAAAATATAAACAAGAAAATAATTATTTTTAACTTTTGATAGTTTTAAAAGATGTTGAATTAATAATAAAAGTTAAAAGGGGTTAAATTGCAACTGCCATTTTTAGCTCTAATAAAAAGGGGAAAGAGGGAAGTTATAAAATTTAGGAAACTAGGGGATGGAGGTAACATAAAAAGGGAAAGAGGGGAACTTATGGTAAAAAGCGGGAGGTCAACTTAGTAAAGAATCTGCAATTAAGAACCTTCTAAATTGAACTAAATTAGCAACTTCATTCTAGGGAAAGTCTTTAAAACCTGTAAGGGAATCTAGGGACACCTAGGAGTAAATTTAGGAGTAACTCTAGGTGGGTGAGGGAAATAAGAAAATTTAATAAATTAAAGAAAATAACTATTGAAGGAATGTGGGGGATGAATGACAATTGTACGAAGGAGAAATTTTGAAGATTTTTATTTAAAACTTAAATTAAATGAGATTTAGGTAAAGAATGGAAGTTATAAAACTCTATAAAAGAGAGGAAGGAGGAGAAATAAGGGGATCAATTGTTAGCGTAACATTACGCTGTTGGATTAGTGATTTGACTGATTTACTTGTGGGAGTTGGGATTTCTCAGCTCAGAGAAGAGTGGTAGCTCGGCCTTGCGAGGCAAGCTGGGAGCTAGACGTACCATCTGGATAGTGTGTGGCCCCTTTACGGCTCGGGGGGCTAAGGGGGAAGTAGAGTACCCCTAGCATTGGCTAGGAGGTACTGGTGTAGTCTCGACGGTCGATGAATGGGAGCGACACGGAGCGCGCAGACGTCCTTTGAGGCAGGTGACAAGGCAACAGTATGATTTTTATTTTAGTAGAATAGAATGCATTATGACTTATGCTGCGATCAGAATATCGGATGCAAATGGATTGAATGGTTGTTTTTATTTATTTACTCAGCGATTATAATTGTAACTGCTGTAACTGTTGTTTTTATTTAAATCTCTCATGTGACAAGGTATTATTTGTTGCAAATCATGTACAAGTTTATATTACATATGTTTCTTTTGTATGAAATACAACTAATAAGATATTGAAGGGCTTCTTGATAAAATATTGGTAATTAAACATGTTTCTGTATAATACCAGAATCGAATGTAATACTTCCAATAGTAAGTAAATATGGCTATTACCTTATTGCCTGAGGAGTGACAGTATCGAGGAATGAATTTCTGCACTAACAGAGTATAACTTTGGTTATTGAACATTTTAAACTATCTTAAATTTACTTATATATCACAGAAAATACCTAGTATTACCTCCAGTGGTTATAAATGAAATTTCATTCAACTTGTTAAATGAATAATGCCTTAATACAAATTAGCCTCGATAAATTTTATCTCTGATGATAGATCATGGGAATGGAATTTACGTTATTTTTTTATGCAATCACCATCATCAAGGAATCGACAAGTCTCATCTCAGATGATAACTGGTGGGGACTTGCATTTCATAATGTTTATATAATTTTTGTTATACAAATCCTAACGATGAGCACCTGTTCTTAAGTTCCAAGTGTTTGTAAGAATCCTGGCCGAGGAATGGGTTAAATCTACTCCCGTAATGCGAGAGGGTAGATCAGAGTGAATAGTCTTGTCAGATTAGAGGAGTTTTCTTACTGTTACCTATGTTTGCCTTTACCTCTTGTCCAAATTCTCATTGTAGGCCTACGTCCCTTTCAACACCGTAACTACCAATTTTAACCTGCGTTGAGAGTGTGGTCGCAAGACAATTGTGAGTAGAGTGTGTCGGCCAGATCACTAAATAACATTCAATGACTGGCAGAAATCCTTCAAGTCTTGACAGAACCTACTATTCTGAGACCGTGTAAATAGGCCTTACCATCATAACAGTCAGTATGGAAGCATTATGGGCACGTGGATGATGATGGCAGCCCTTGGCTATTTTAGATTTTGCATGTTATAACCAACTTGAAGTTGGCACGGTCGTGGTCTTACTTCATTGACCTTCATTCCTGGGACACATTGATATCCCTGGTCATCTTATCATGACAGTTTTTTTTTATTATATGCCAGCCTCTCGCCTTGTAGATTGATTAACATCCAGTAACTCTGATCCATTTTATTGTTTTTCCCATGTGCATAATTTATCAGTGCATTGATTCGTCTATGCAAATGACTGTGTAGAACTGCAATTTATCCTCCCAGTTGGTGGCCAGTGGTGTACCCAAAATCCATTAGATGGTATGCATTTTCCTTTCCTGGCATTGCTGATTATGTAATGATAGTTGAAAAATATTAAATGACAAGCAATCATGCTAATGGCGCGAGACAACAATTTATTTTAATAACAACAATTAAATCTATTCTTCAGCAGTGAATTTAATACTCACCTCTGTCGATTGTTGAGTAGTAATGTTGACCACACTCCCCATTTATGGAAGCCAGTTGGTTCTGTCATTTTTTTTGGGCAGCGTTAATAGCCTTGATCCGAGGGATTTACCTTCCCACATCCACGTGGTTGTAAGTGCATGGCTTATGGGTAGTGAAGGTCTTAAAGGACAACGCCTTCCTGTGGGTGTAGTAGTGTGTATCTGCTGTAGCTTCTGCCATCTAGCATTCCAACATTATTAAATCATTAAATTAGGTTTCTAAAAGGTCCTTTAAACCAAGCAACCATTGTACTCTTGTGAGGTCAAATAGTGAGAAATCACCATGTTGTATTATGACCATGGCTATTGTTTTATTGGATATGAAGGTTGGATGAGGCCCTTAACTTGCTCACTAAATTGATCCTTGATTTTAGTGTTTATGTAATAGTTTTGAAACCCTTATGCTAACTATCGAAGATTGACCCTCCTCTTACTTATTAATTGTGGAATTGTAGTTTAATAGTTGAAGCCCCTTTTTAGTGTTGATGAGACTTTAGTTTTCCTTAGTTCTTATCGATTTTGTAAGTTGACCTTAGGTTCCTTATGTTTTTGTGGGATGTTGCTTCAATTCCTTATATTAATGTCTTAAGCCAACACTTAGTCCTTGAAGTTTGCTTATTAAAGGTAGATATTCTTAATTCCTCTAAATGGATTTAATTAAATCATTTGACGTCTATTCAATTTATTTTTAGGTTGACCTCCTCATGGTATCTTACTGGATATAATTTTGGTAATGAATTCTTATTGCACTGCTTAATTAAGGCGAGTCGTTTTCAAAGATATTTAGTTGTGCGGCATAAGAGTGGTACTTGTTACATTAGCCTGATGAATTGATATTTGATTAGACATGGTTGAACTTAACTAGGCAGAGCTCTAAAAATGGGTGTAAATAGATCTCTAATTTTTACAAGAAACATGTATATGCGTTTTTAGATTTTTAACTCGATTATTATTCTCTTATTTAATAGGATTTATTTTCCGACGAATGGTGGATTAAGTAGATGGATTGTTCCTTGCACTGATGAGTGATGTTTAGTTATAATTGTTGGAACTAGTATGGAATTGTTCTTTTAGGTGGTAATAATATTAAATTTGTAAGGAGAACGAAGACTTGATTGCAAACCCTAGACTAGTTAAATTAGATAGGTAATTGGTGTTGTAAATTATACTAATGCACGAATGTGATAGTGCTCTCGATCGTCGTGAAGGTGCAAGATACATATGTCCTTTCTATTATGATTGCACCTGGATGATCATGATGTTGTCTTTAGCTTAGTCGGCTTGGACTTGTTGTTTGGGTGGGATGTAGACACCTCCATGTTCCTTAGAACAGTCACTAGCCCTGAGACCTTAAATGGTTAAAATTGATAGGAACCTGGGCTTCAGCGTTGCTTATGTGCCTTGGAGGTCCTAACCATTGCAAGGTAGGATTGGCGAGTAGTCAGTCTTATTTTGTCAGTTGATTGTTTTTCATTGCTGGAAGATATTGAGGTGTGTCTTAGATATTTATGTTGTTATCGCGGTTGCATGTGTCATGATTCATCGTCATGTGGTGGCGCAGAGTATAATGTCTTGTTACCCTTGTACACACGCACACACAAAAAAAATTGCACTTGTTATAAGAGGTTTGTTGTCGTAATGAGGAGGATCGTTACAACAATATCTTGAGTTCGTTCAGGGTCTATTACCATTCCATCCTTTGAAACTATAAATCCAAGCAATCTTCCCTATTGTACTACAAAAAGTCATGTTTGGGGATTCAGTGAAATACTGAACTTATGACAATGCTCTAGTATAGCCCTAAGATGTGAAAAGTTGTCTTTTTATTCTTCAAAAAGATAGTGACATCATGTAGGTAAACAAAAACTGACTGTTTGATAAGGTCATGGAAAGAAATAGACATTGCCCTTTGTAAAGTGGCTCCGACATTAATTAATCCGAAGCGCATTTTTTGATAGGCATAAGTGCCCCAAGGGGTGCAGAATGTGGTTTTTAATTGATCTGATGGAGACATGAGGACCTGGTTGTACCTTGAGAAACCATATAATAAGGAAATGATTTCAGAACCAGATACTTGTTGTAAGATTTGTTCCATTGGAGGAACATGATAATTGTATTTATCAAAGGCCCGATTTAAGTTACGAAAATCGACACAGAGTCGTATTTCTTTGTTCTTCTTTCTTACCGGGACCAAGTTGGGTACCCATTAGGTATTCTAAACCCAAAAAATGATCTTTTTGGTTAATAATTTATTCAGTTCCTTTTTCACTTTGGGTTCTAATTTAGAATGCATTTTCCTAAGTTTTTGTTGAAATGGTTGGGTTTGGGGCTTCATAGGGATTACATGTTGTATTATGTTTGGATCAAAGGTTTTCAAATCATCGTATGTCAAAGAAAATGCATCTTTAAATTATTTAAATAATTTTATGAATGCAGATATTTCTTGTTGAGATCACCCTTTTCCCAGAGTAATATTATGAGGGTTATCTTGCATTCCTATGTTTACAGTTTCATATAGTAACAAGGAATTGTTTGTTTTGCAATTAACCACTCCCCTAAATTTGTCATGTAAATCACAAATTTTTTCTAACCTAACGATGAAATTAGGGAAAGAATTTACCAAATCAGTTGATGTTTCAACAGAACAAGGGTCAGATATTACCAAAAAAACACGAAGAGTTTCATTGTGAGTATTTTCATCAATTACAACATCTTGGAAAGTTTCCTCCATATGCAGAAAATTTATGATTTGTTGATCATTGTCGAATAGTCACCAATTGGTGATATTGTCAGGGATTGATGTCATGAACATCAATTCAATAGAAAATGCATTAGGAGAAAATCCCTCAGCATGTAATAATTTTGATGCAACATTGGCCAATAAATCTACTTCGGAATTACTAGATCTAGGAATATAACTTATGCTAAAAGTGAGAAATTTATAGATTAGGTTCCATACCTCAGTCTTCTAGTTTTTTAGGCGAGGTGACAAATAATGAATAACATTTTTTACCTATCTAACTACAATTTTAGAATCACCAAATACCATCAAGCTTTGCACTTCATGATCTATGGCCTTCTTGAGTCCCTGTAAGAGTGCTTCATATTCTACAGTGTTGTTTGTACACTCATATTCTAATCTATAGCCAATGAATGTATTATTACCTTTGGGGTCAATCAAAACATAATGAACACCAGCTCCTTCATGATATTTATACCCATCAAAGTATAGAGACCATATTTCATCATTTTAGCAACCATCAACAAAGTTTGCATCATTTTTAAAAGTTGTCGCCTGAGTATGGACTGATATTTCAGATTGTTGATTTGGGTTCCTAATAGTGGATATTTCAGTCACAAAATTACTAAAGAAAGTGTTCATTCCCTTAGCTTCAAATTTATTTACATCGATGGTAAAAGGTTCATTCGAGTCATTTAGATCTGTAACAATGTATTTTAGATAATGTTCCCTATTAATCCTGAGCTTGTTTGGTTGGCCATTTTCTCGAAACCACGAATGAGACCAATCTGTGGAAAAATAACCATGCAATTTTTCAGACCAATATATTCTCAAGGACATGCCATAAACTTCTGGAATATCAACGACTACTATGTCAATTACCTGGTGCACTTTTAGGTTAGATGATAATCTAATCAATACATCTTTAAATTCACCAACAACTATGACATTAGTTCTGTCTAACTAAATAATTTTCAAATCGGAAGGTTTGACTTCAACATTTATCTTCTAACACACATATAATTATGCACATTTCTGTTGAATATTTTGAAAGTTAATATAAATGGTTGCACATTTTTTCGTGGTGTGGGAGAATATGTTTTTTGATTTTTTCCCGTTGTATCTGAAGTTATTTTATCTAGTGTGTCTTTTTTATGATGGTCCTCGGGTGGTATTTTTTTCACAACATCCTTTGTTTTACTTATGTCATTTTATGTTGACTTTTTGTCCAAGGGATCTTTCTTTTTACCATTATCAGTTATACTTCGCAGCATTTTCTGAAGGATGAGAGGAATTTGAGAAGTTCAAAAATCGATATATTTTCTTTTAGTATTTTAAGATCTTCAACAAGATCATATTCTAAATCTAGGGAAACGAGATTTCTTGATGCTTCAATCTTTCTTGGTTGTCTTGATATCATATTTTTTTTTGTGAGGTGAAGATGTGTTTTGTACTTTACTGCAAGTATTATATGGGTGTTGGTTTTTATGGGTAGTTTCAAAATTGGCTTGGAAAACACTGTGGGAAAGATGTTTGAAAATTGGGGGAGATGAGTCCTCCTCATCATGAGTTTCTTCTTCACCTTCATTGTTTTGGATTTTAGGTGGGACAACAATAGAAATATCAGTTCTATCTAACATGGTGTGTATAACATGTTGTAATCCTTCAAAATTCAGACCTTCTGCAGTTAGATTTGACCTATTTGGGGGAAGATTTCTACTAAAATGTGGTCTATAATTCCATTTACTTGAAGATCCTTCTTCTACAGATATTTTCAATCCTATGACCTGATTAGATAACTTTTGAAAGGCTTTTTGTAAACCCTCCAAATCTAAGGTTTCTTGTTCTTTTTTATTTGGGGGAGGTCTGGTAATGATTTTTATCTTCTTTTTAGAAGAGGAAGTTGATTCATATTCTAAATTTAAATTATACTTTAAACTAAAAATATCCTTTTCAATGAGGACTACCTCCTCAAAAGCTTCTAGTAACGTGTTTTTCTTACACCTCTTAACCCATATAACTATGTTATGGTGTAGATCTTTAGCATAGTACGCAACAATCAATTTTTCAGCAGACATTGATTCTCTGGGGATTTTATTTTTAAGTGCAAGGAATCTCTGATTGAAATCCTTGAATTTTTCCTTCGGATTCATTTTCATGTTGGACAATTCCATCACCAAAAATTCTGGCAATTTTTCATCCCTGGACTTTTCTAAGAAAACGGTCTCAAACCTGTCCCATGAAACAATAGTTTGGGGTTGTTGTGAAAAATACCACATGGAGGAATTTCCTTCAAAGGTGTAATGGAACATCCTATGCACAAAATCTTTTTGTTCGATGTTTTGAAGCCTAAAAGATAACATGAATCTTTTAATATGATCCTCAACTGATTGCTTTGAATTGAGGTCATACTTGGGTAACCATTTTTTGGGATTTTTGGGTAAAGGATGTTGAGGTCTAGGTACCTCCACGAAATCTTGATCAATCCAAGGTATGGAAGGATTGTTATGGTTGGCCATGGGGGTTGGTGTGTGTGAATTTTGAGATTTCCCAAAAAAAGAATTGTCTTCGTCAAAGGATTCTCTTCTCAAAGAGGGAGGACAAGGCCCAGGTGGGGAAGGAGGAATTCCATATCCTCCAGCACCTTGGATTATTTCTTTGAAAGGATCAGTAATCGTATCATGTAATGTGTGATTGGGAAAACCAGGACCAAAAGGATATTCTTGTTGATTGGAAAAATCAAGGAGTTGATTTAATTGTTCACCAAACTATCTAAGTATGGACAATGTACCTTGGGTTTAATTATTGATTGGCGAGAATTATGAATAATTTATTTTACGTCAATTTCTTAAGGAATCAATGTCACGGGTTCAACGAGAATCTCAGGTGTGGCTTATGACGTAGTGGTTGGATCAGGTATAATGGTAGGGTCTAAATGACTACATGTCATGACAGGAGAATGATTATTTGGGGGAGTCTTTCTACCTCCTTGTTCCATTAATGACTTCCATGCCCTCCTTCTAGCGCCATTTGTTGACAGGTGTTTATGAAACAACGTCAACAAGAAGGGAATATCTAGTATGAGTTTGTCTAATTAACCTAATACGTTTAAATTAACCTACCCCAATGGGTTTTACGGCTTCGTTAGACAATCAAAACACTAATTTAAACTAAGAAAGTAAAAGACTATTTATCTATATAAACCCACTAAGTACATTTTCTAATATATCTATCTATTAATATATAAATAACACAGAGTCTTATTTAAATAATGTACAATATTTAGGTACATATACAAGGTTTTTGTAAAGCCTTGTGAAAATGAAATTTATAATACTAACACAGAGTTTGACTAACACAAGTGGATAAAAAAACTATTGTAAAACTGATTTATCACACAAACAACAAAATGAATGAATAGAATTTATGATGATATAACTGAAATGATCAAAGCATTTAAAGTTGAATTGTTTAATCATTATTCATTCAAAAATAAAGCAACTCATAAAATATAACTAACCTATTGTTGATCAGCAATAAAGTAAAGCACTAAGCTATTTATCTTTCATTGTATGGATGCTCCAATAACTTGTTTTCCAAGAAGAAATCTATGCCAAGCAATTTACATAGGAGAAAAGAATATGTTTATGATATTACCTGAAGAAATTCAAGCAATTTTAATGTTTTGAAAGAAATCTGTAAGAAATAGAAAGAAAAATATTTTTCATGTGGCTTTATATGATTCAAAATTTAGATATGGAAGCAAGTCCAATCTTCTACAAATTATATAATAAATTATAGCATTCGACATAAACTCAAAACATAAAGATACTTGTTTTTTGTTTAATGAGCCACATGGATTATAATAACCAGGAATGATGAACCATATCATAAAAAGATATAAGAAAAACATAAAATAATATAATGATGAATAGACTAAAGTTAACTCATACAATATGTGTTTTCATGCTTTGAAAAACATTAAAAATGATATGACTACTAAATAATCACATCATACAATTTGCTATCCAGACTAAATCCAAAAAGCATATTGTATTTCCATATCATTCAAAAATAAGTCCATCTTTCAGGTTTCAAAAGAACACCCTTGTATCTCGGAAAGTATCAGTATTTAAAACATGTCACTGATCTGTTTCTCATATCCAATAGATAGAGACAGATATTCAACAATAAAGTTTCTTCAAAAAATAACCTTTAATCTATGTATGCAATAATAGCCATTTTGGTAAGTTTGCAAAAAAAGTTACATCATTCAAACTATTCTTTTGAAACTATTTTAAAAAAATGAATTGCAAATCATAAGCATCTCCTAATGATTCACTTGTTTCAGCAACACTTGCAATTCAATCCTCCTCGAAACTGAAAAGAAGAAAGATCAAATTTAATTTAGAAAAAAAATTCTCATAAACTAATTCTAGACATGCTACAAAATCTACGATTCTATAGATAGTCTAATAAAACAAGAAAAAAAATTATGTTGCAACAAACCAATCAAAACGTTAACTCTAACAAATTGTTTACCAATTCAAACATTCGAAAAGAGGAATCTGGAAATTCCAAATTCATAACAGTATTGACATTAGATGAGTTTTTAATAATGATGTCCCCTAATTTCTTGGATCTCTTGTTAGCCCTGGGAGAATTTTGTTGCACACCGACTTTCAAATCCAAATTTTCCCTTTCCAAAACTATGTTTCGAGCCAACACCTAGTTAAGATGAGCTTGCAAGTATGGGATGTCTTGATAGTACCTGTGAATCCAAGTGAATAACTCCTCACAATACACTTGTTCTAGTCTCAGTAGAGGATGCATATTGTCTGAGTTCAAAGGCTTACCTTCTGTCATTGTCATTTTCATATCGTTATGTATCCCTGTAAACCCTTCTTGTTCCCTTAAAAACAAAGGCAGATTCAAAATGAAATCATATTGTGGTGAATCCACTCCAATGGAATCAAATCTTATATCTTCAACAAAAACTGTATCTTCTATTACTACTTTCGGAATGGTCTTGTTGTGATTTTGATATCGATTCCTTCTCATCCTCGACAGAAACTGACTACTCCTCTTATTTTTGAAATCCAGGTCATTAGCATCCTGTCAAATTTGCTTCCCCTTCCTTTTAATTTTATTGTTATCATTTGTAATATTAGGAAGTACAGGACCATGGAATATTGATGACCTATCCCTCAAACGACTCAAGATTTCTTCCAAAGGTCTCTTTGGAACAAAATCACATTTTTTGGAAGGGATTTTGGTTACAGGAAGAAACTCGATTGGAGTACTGGTAGGTAAGACATAATATTTCAGGACCTGCACCTCAACTCATAAATAATCGAGAGAATGAAACAAGATACTTGGACAGACAGGTTCATCATTACTCAGAGGTAAATAAGAAATGGGATCAGATTGAAAAGGAACAAACCCATTCCTAAATAGATAATCCTGCCAAGTATCCCCTCTTTTCAACAATTGGGCATTCACCAAAATGTGAATTAAACCATAATGCAACAGGATGGACTTGGGGTTAGGGTTTTGTCTCTTGCAAAACTTGGACATTGTCCGAATAATCTTGAGCAAATGAAAAGGAAAATTCAACTTGAACCCTAGGAAAATCATCAACAATCGTATATGAAACAAAAACACCAGCCCATAATTCCCTTCGCAAGTAAAGAATTATTTTATTACCAACAATAATCCATGCCAATAGGCTTTAAACAACTGTATATAAGTACCTTTCACATTGTAGTGCGACCTTTTGGAGACCAAAAGAAAATTCTACGTTATACCATCTATCTTCATATTATTAAACCATCGATCACCTTCTTGTGACAAACCAAGTTGCCTCAACTATGGATTCCTCTCTCACTTGCAACTGTATGTCACCTACCTTAGCTTTGGTTTCGTCGAAAGTTTTGGCAATGGCCTGTGAAAAATCTAGGTTGAAACTCTTAAAATACTGAATGAACTTTACCCAAGAAAAATGGACCAGGTCATCTACAACGTCATCATGAGATAAAAAAACTTGTGATCCATTTGGCTCCACTCTAACCACACGGGAAATCAACTTGAGAATAATGTACCAGAAGATGCAAAACGGAGGGGTCTGTGCTCAAGCCAACCCAAAACAATAACTGGTTTAGTTTTCATGGCTAATAGTGAACCAAAAACTAAGGACTCAATGAGACGCTACCATGACTTCCACCCCAAGATTTGATTAACCACCCAAAACCAAAGTATCGAAAACTCAAAACCCACTTTATTTCCTAAAACCTACTCCTTGGTCATGAAGGACCGTCCTGAAGACGAAATGAATGTGGTTATTGATGAACAAGACAAAGAGATTATCATTTCATAGAAAGGATGCTAACCATGTCATGCATCGACAAGACAGTGACAAAAAACCGATTATAACATTCAAATCATATGGTGGGGGAAAAAACACATAACCAAAATTCGCAAACGATAAGAAATGAATCAAACTTTGAAAATTGGTTTAGTAGTAAAATTGAATAAATTACACATTGATTGGGTTTTAACCTTAAGTTATGAAATTTTTCCAAAATTTTAACATGGTTTCAGTCTCACCATTGAAACATAGTCTAAGTGCTTTATGATTTTATATTTTCCAAATACTTTGTTTGATTACACAGGGTGAAAACCTTAAGAGTTCAGTCGATGTCCTTGTGAAAGGATTTCAATTTCATGATTTCTAGTCATGAAATTGAAATGGGTGTGTTAGCTATGAATGAAATAAAATCAAAACAACTGATCAACAAAATTAATAACCCCAAAAAAATCAATTATTTCGTATGTACAATTTAAGCAGTGGGTACAAATATTTTCTCTTTGCAATTTTGTGTTTCAAAAATCGACAAAAAGAGATGGTAGTTTGGTTGCCAACAGGATCCATGTTGTATGTTTGGTGTCCATATCCTTATTAAGAACTTTCATGGATCTACAATGTATTGGTCGACGGACATGCTTCGAGTTAGCTTGTACCGAGCATGGGTATACCTACCTCGGGATAATTTATATATATATTGTTTGATTTTTTCTTGCAACTTCCATCCGAATCTTATATTCCATCACCCCTCACATGTGTAAAATTTTTTGGTCATAAAAATTTCTTCTGACCTCACATTTTAGGGGGAAATATGTTATACGTAAAATTTGTAGACTTCCTAGTGCCATACTAAGTGTCACACTTATGTTGCTTCTTCATTAAGTGTTAAACTTATGTACAGTTGATTTTCTAAGTGTTGTAATTCCAAAATAACTTCACATTTTTTTTTCATCACTTTGACACCATGGAAAACCACTTTTTAATCATCACTATCAATTGGAGAGAAGAAAACCCCATTTTGGAGGTCGAAAACATGACGTTTCCTTCAATTTTTGGCTTCGTTGAAAGAAGGAATCCCCAATGCTCATGCATAGGGAGAGTCCCTCCCTCATGAACACCCCTTGGTAGGATGTTTTGGAGCATCCTAGATTCCATGTATGCCACTCTAGGAGAGCATCCTTCCTATTAGGAAAGTTATAACCAATTCCTCCTTTTTATGTGGGATAAGTTTTGAGGATCTTTGGTTTGTTATGGTTTTGGGTGACTCATGAGCTCGAGATATTCTACTTTGGGAATTAAATCATAAAATAAGGATGAAGAATATCAACGTTATTCACCTAATCCTCAACGATTCCCTTTATTACCTATGTTGGTTAAACCTCTGAAGATCCTATATAAATTAGGCCTCTCAAGGTTGAAAGGGGTTCATATGAAAGGTATCAAAATTTTGATCTCATACTTCAGGAGTATTTTGGAAGTGAAAATAAGGTGATGGAAAGGGGAATCATGGAGGAAGCTTGTAGTCCATTGTAAGTTCCATTGTTTCTTATATATATTAAATTGGCCTATTTCCTCATTTCAATTGTTGTTTCAATTCATGTTTGAATTAGTGTAACTTGATTAGGATAGTATTTACCTAACTTGTTGCAACTAGTAGAAGAGGAGGGTAGTCTAATTATTTTGTAGGTAGACTACAATTGGATTTGTCTTGAATCCAACTTTAGAGCGGAAAGCAGTAGTGAGGACAACCAACCTAGACATGTAATTTTCTCTCCTTCTCCCTTTTTCTCTCATTTCATGTATTAATGGATAGAATTCAAGAATGTTAGGTACCATTCATTTTAAACTCTCTTAGTTGAATAAAACCAAGCTAATATGAACTCAACCTATTTGTAGGTGTATATTTCCCACTACATATGCCTCCTACAAAATAGAGCATTGTCCCTCTTTAGTTTAGAGTCAGTTAAACCTCAGTTAGACTAGTGGAATTCACGTATGCATGAAAACCTCAGTTTTAACACCTGTAGTTGCATGTTCACCTTATTTTACTCACTAGGAGGGATCATATCACAAGAATGAATCCAAAATGGTGCATATCATGTGAATGCATTAGATTCTCTCACCTCCATATGTGTGACTTAGTTAACTGATGATTGCATGGACCTGTTAACTAGGACTAGGTGGAAGATTACTTTAATTTTTGTCAGTGAGTGTATAGATCTCTCTATATCACTACTATGGAACATTCACTTATCCATTTATATTATATCATGCGTATGACTCAGTTTAATCATTCTATTAATACAATTTTATTCTTTCTCTCAATCTTGTCTTTCTTTCTCTTTTCTCTCTCACAATCTTTGTGTGACTTTTCTACTAGCTAGGTTCTTTGTTCAAGTTTCACCAAAAAAACATGGTATCAGAGCTTTGTTTCTAGGAGAAAGCACATAGGCATTCTATTTGCAGGTTCAATAGGAAGGTGCAGATAGAAAGAATGGATTTTTCACCAACAATTCTTCTCACACCACATAATTATTTCGAGTGGAAGATAAAAATTATACATCAGCTTACAAGTAGAGCTTTGTACTAAATAAAAATGGCTATAGAGGTGTTATAGCAAGATTTTCCTCACTCTATGCAATCTTGCACAAAAGGCCTTTTTCCATTTCCCCATGCAGACTTATCATCCCTATTTGCAAAATCCAAAGATAAAAATAAATATTTTTCCACATGTATGCGTCTTGCCTACTATACAACATGCGTATACGCAGGCTGCTCCACTACAACTCGCATACATCGGGATTTGTGCCAAAAAATGAAAATTAATGTCATGTTTCCATGTCATGACAGGAGATATATGGTCCTTGGCCTTCCATATATAGGAAATGTTTCGACTCGGCCCTTTAGTTCCATTTTGAAGGCTATAAATGGTCTAATTTCGAGCTATGGAAAGGGGAGAAAGAATTCAACTTTGAGAGAAAATTTACTCTGGAGAAATTATTTACTTCATATTGAGTGTACATCCCTTTGCCCTTTAATTCTGAACACAGTGTTTATCCCCCAAGGTCTTCCCTTATTGATTGAGAACCTCATTGTTTCTCTCTTATGAGATTGCCTTTGGTGGAGGATTGAAGTGGTGGAGGCCCATCAGGAAGGAACTTAGTTTCTCGGTTCCGAACCATTCTGACACGGAAGTCTATAACATTTTCACTTATGCTGATCATATATTAATAGAAATACTTATTTCCCATCCAATTGATATCTTGCAAATATTTGAATTATTATTCCATTGGCGTATTTTTCATGTTTATTAATGGATTATTCTATTGAATGTGCTAACATCATTTATTATCACCATATGCTTTCTTTTCTTGGTTGTTGAGGACTAGTTGCAGAGATATTGCTTTGGGTCAAGTTCTCAATGGTGGAATTCATCAAACGTCTAGACGAGGTAGGCCTTTTTATCTTATCTCACTAGCATATTTGTTTTCATAGAATACTTGAGAAGAGAGTTGATTTTTGCAGTCATTTACGCCTGTTGTGGTTTACCCTAGGGTGAAATCATGAAGATGGGTTACACTTTTGCTTGTTTTATGAGAAAAAAAATTATATTTTCACAAGTTATTCAACTTCTGGAATACAAAAGTATTTTTTTTATTTAGAATTTCACTTTACAGTAAAAGAAAAACTTGTGAAGAATTGTTTTAGCTTTCCAATGACTATTTTTCAAAAAAATTTTAACATGATTTGATATGTCAATTTGACAGTTGTTTAACAGTATGTTCCTTAAACATGAAAGGAATGATAATGAGTTACTTTTTCCTACAACAATGTATCTATTATTAAACATATGTTTTTAATAAACGAAATATACTGCAACAATCTACAGAGACTTTTTATTATGACTATAATTTTGAATCTAACGGATGAATATTATAATTTCTAGAATTTTTTGAAGTTAACCAAGCTGAAAACGTTGTCGATTTTAAACACATGTTTTTCTACACCTTGTATATATCTTAATTTTTACTTAAAACTAAAATCTAAATATACCCTTTTGAAAAGAACAATTGAAGTATTATGAATATATTTTTTTCTAAATTTTTCACTGTATATTTTTAGAGATACCGATATTTCATTTCACCAAATCATAATGTCTGTTGAAAATATTATGCAGTGATTTTTTAAAAAAAATAAATAAAAATAGACAAAAATAAAGAAAATGAAAACAAATTATAGGAATTGAAAGTAGATTCAATTTTGGAAATGTTGGTGTCATTTTCGAAACCAAATTCTTAGTATTTGCAGGATTCCACAACCTCCGAAGTTCAGGTAAACTTGGGGCAATTATCTGGTTTTTGTTTTCAGTCCCAATTTTATGTTTTCGGCTGAAAAAATATTTTGGCCAAAAAATTATTATTTCGGCCGAAATATTAAATTCTAACGGAAACCGTCAAAACTAAACGGTTTCCAAGGTTTTTGGCCGAGAAAAACTTATTTCGGACAAAAGCCTATTGAGCGAATTTCGTCGGTCGAAAAAAATGAAAAGAAACGTTGTATCATTTCATTTCATGCCAAATTGTATAAATAGGCTTTCATCCAAACACATTTAACACAATTCATTGGATGGATAGATAGATATGAGCTCAGGGATAGGGATTTCAAAGCATTTCTATTACTGATTGCAATTGTATTCTTTTCTTTCTTTATTACTACCCTCTATTCCATAGACTTAATTGGAGGATCGATATCGATACATGATGGTTTTCTAGAGCACCTAAACAAAGTTTCGAATCATCTTTTTGTTTTTTGTTGAATAAGGTAATTGATGTTTGTTCAAGTTTTTATTGGAAAAAAAAATTATATATTGAAAGATAAATGTTGAGCATTTTTTCAAGGTGAATTCTTTGTTGAAAATATCTTTTACAAATAACTATAAAATTCATGGGAAACAAAAGTTTGCGCAAGAGAAAATTTGATCACACTCGAGATGATACTCGCCAAAAAGAACAAAGGAAAGAGACTTATTGGATAAAGAAACGAGAACATGCAAATATTGAAGAAAGAAACGTTGATAATGTCAATAGATATTTTCAACAAGAAGAAGTTCAACCAAGTATGCATGCACATATGATGATCGAGCACATGACACACATTGAGACTGTATTCCGAAAGTACAGAATTCAAAGTATAGAATTCAAATTTAAAATATTGTAAATAATATAATTGATTGTAATTACAATTTTATGTTTCTCAAAAAACATAAATAGATTTGTCTCATAATGTCGAAGAAGACGTTGAAACCGAAATTGAAGAAAAAGGCTTTGAAACCAAAATTGAAGCAGAAGACGTTGAAACCGAAATTGAAGCAGAAGACGAATCACCTATAGGTATGTACATAAATTTAGATAATACAAGATGAAAACTCAAGTATACATAGTTTAGTGAATTTGTGTTTGGTTTATGTTTTTTAATATAAAATTTAAATTGAAATATGAAGAAGAATCTATCAACATTGATGATGAAATATTATAAAATGTTGATACTGACAAATTTGGGAAGAAAAATGCTAAGAACTATATAAGATATCGAACTAAGAATATGTATAATACTTTTTTCAAAGATGAATCAGTAACAGTACAAGCTCAACTTTACTTTGTCTAATGAATTCAAGAAATTTAAAATAAGTTGCATCATTATTGGGTATTCAAAAGTCGACGAAGGATACAAAGGTGAAACAAAATGTCTTTAACAATATAACTAGTGTATTAAAAGCTTTTGGAAAATCTCGAAAAAAAAATGTCTGTGTTGCACGTGGAGCGATACAAACAACAGTTGTTTCATCTAGCAATATAAAATATCATTTGACATGACACATGAAAAAAAGGATGGGAACGTCAAGAAAAACATTGCACAAACATAGAAAATTGTGATTGCAAATAGATGTAAATGATGAATTGGCTTGTTGGACAGTGATTTCTAGACAACCCTACAGAGATAGACTTGCAGAAAATGTTAAAGAATTGGCCCGTAATTGTTGGTTGGAAGAATCTCACGTTTCACCACATACAAGGGATGTGTTGTGACAAAGAATAGCACAAAAACAACATGAAGAAAATTCAAAACATACATTGCCAATGACACAAATAGAGTTGTTCAATAAGTTCAAAGAGGAGCACAAAGAAGTTAAAATTTCCATCAATACATTTGTGCAACAAAAAACCATGGTTTGTTAGACCCATCACTGTTCGTGACACTTGTTGTTGTCATTAACATGTGTAATTTGAGTTGTATTACGACACTTTTTTGGATTTTGGTAAAACTTTATGGCTAGGTTCACCTCCTCCTTCCACATTCTGTGTTTTTATATCTGAAATTCTATGTGAAAGAGAAGATGATGATTTATTTTACAAAAAAAATGTGTTGGTGGAAATAAATGTGATCATTGTGGAAATCTAAGATTTTTTCATTCAAAGTATCATATTGATATGAATGATCAATCGGTTTCTAATATAATATTCAATTGGAAGAGATATGAATATATGAACAACACGGCTCCACATTTTTCAAATGTTATTTCCAAAAGGATTGATTTGAAGGTAGATAAAATCTATGTGATAGATCTTTTGAAGAAGTTTGAGGAAGAAATATATAAATACACCAAGCATTCACATAGAGCTCAATGGAAATATCTACAATTCAAACAATCCCATGAAGTGTTTCCACTAGGGACAATTTTGTTTGTAGTTGATTTTGCAAGGAATTACACATTCACTGCACAAAAAGAAATACAGAGCGAATATTATCATTCTGATCAAGTCATGACATTTGTCCGCGTTCTATATAGACATGCTCAAAGGAGTATTGATAACATAGAAATCACCAACGACAATCGGCATGTTATTAAAGAATATCACTTTTATATAAGTGATGATTGAGCACACGACACACATTATGTACAACATTGTTTTGATAAATTTTATGATTCATTGAAAGAACACGAAATCAAATTTGATCAACATTGGATATGGTCAGATGGGTGTGCAAGTCAGTTCAAATCTCCATGATCACTCTATTGGTTATCTCGTCTTCATAAAAAATTAAACATTACACATTGTTGGAATTTTTTTGAGACTCGTCATGGAAAATGAGAGCATCACGGTGCAGGGGCATGTATAAAATTAGCACTTCAAAGGTATCAGTTGAACCCTCATGCCGATCGATTTGAATCTATTGAACAAGTTGTTGAATGGTGAAAAATGGAGCTAATCCATGAATATAATCCATCAAGGGATGTGAGTAGGTGTGTCTATATATAAATGTTACATGTATGTACAGAGGATATATAAATTTGAACGTGTTCAAATTTATATTCAATCTTCAATCATTTTCTTGAGAGATTTCAAGTTAACAAGTTCTTGTCTTGTGCATGTTTTTTTGGTATGTTGGAATCGAAGATGTAAATATATCAAACCCATATGACGCCAGTACAATACCTGGGACACAAAAAATACATTCAGTTAAAACAAAACATTTTCGAAATGGGTTTGCATTTGATAGGAGAAATGACTCTTGTTTTTTTTCAGTTTGCGTAGAGGACACATAATCCATAGATATTTGTGAGAACAAAAATGAAGGATATGTTAAAGCTTGGAGACATACCAAACTTAATGTAAAAGGGAAAATGCCACTTGAAAGCTCAGAGGAGATGGAATCAAATGAAACTATAGTGTCAATTGATGGCGATAGAGTTTCTGATCTTGTTAGAGAAGGTATTTTTTATGTTTAAATGTTTTCAAATAACTTGTAGATGTACTTGTGTGATAATCTAACACGAATTATTTGTTGTCCAATATATCCAATTATTTCCAGGAGATGTTTTTGCCATGGTTTCACCTGTAGAAAACAATGAAAACGTGAAATATTATTTGATGTGATGCACGAAACAAAAGATGAGGCTATTAGAAGATTTTGATGATAATGGTTTTATATATGAAAGAGGATCCATTGTATTGAAAGGATATTTTTTCAAGAAACCCGTGAAACCGATAATCATGTTCACTTTCAAGACTACCAATAAGATGTCACAAGTTGTCAATATAGTCATTTGGTATGTGCAGCGCACATAAAGTTAATAGAAGTACAATAAAAAAAAAAAAGTTAGAAAATGGAAAATGTCCAAAGTCGATCATGAATAAATAATTGAAGATGGAATACTATTACGGTGTTTTTAAACAAGTGGCACATGTACATTCCATAATTTGATGACTTGTTTTGACTATCTTCAACCATATTTCTAAATACGATATTTATAAAAAGGGTATGTATAAAAAACTCCAGCTCATTCTTAAAAAACACAGATAAAATATGGTTCAACCATATTTTATCTGTGTTTTTCAACCATTACACCAATCAAAATTATTTTATGAGCATTACACCAATCAAAATTGAGTTGTATACCTCTTGTATGAGCATTTTATTTTAAACTAAAAAATTGTTAAACACCATTTCCATTGAACACTTACTTTTTTCAATAGTATTTTTTTCCATTTTATTTTAATAATATTGCATTAATTTTTAAAAAAGTTAAACATTTTACATTTTCTATTGTAATAATATCTTGTTTCAAATTTTAACTCATTCCAATTTTTATTTTATTTTACGAGCATTATATAAATTAAAGTTGAATTGAACATCTTTTTTATTTTGAATATTTTTTTAATTATTGTTCTCAAAATTAAAGAAAAGTTAAAATCATCTCTTTCATTTTGAGATTTTATTTTATTAAGGGCAAAATTAAAGAAAATTTTAAAACATCTTTCATTTTGATATTTTGTTTTATTAAGGGTATGTGAACCTTTAGGTGAATATCTCTTCTAGCTTTAGCATTTTTTTAATGCCTACATGATAAAATTAAAGAAGAGTTGATCATCTCTTCCATTTTAAGGTTTTATTTTATTGTCACATCATTTTGAGCATTTTATTTTATCGTTATCACACAAACCAAAAAAGAGTTGAACATCTCTTCTATCTCAAGATTTTATTATATAAACATTACCTATAATTAATTTGGATATCTCTTCTATCTTGAAAATTTTATTTTTATTACTATTGCACCAATCAAAGAAGAGTTGAACATCTCTTTTATTCTTGATTTGAGAGCATTGACTTCTTTAAGTGGATTTTTTTTTTCATTTTTTAAATTAATATGAACTAACAACTAAAAACAATTTAAACTTCTCTTCCTGTAACGAACCCTATCATTATGACTGCTAGCGAAGCAAAAGTGAAAAATTGTTTTGTTTTTTTTTTACGGTATGACAACAACGAACAACTAAACAACATAACTGATGACGGACACCATGCCTACTGAACATGAAACATACCACAACGAATCAGTGCACGAGCACGTTAGGAAACTGGATGAACATGTGATAAACCAAGACAGATACACCGAATACCCGCCCGACACAAGCAATTCAACTCCTACAATCTAAAGGACAAGATCAACCAACCTGACACAATGGCTTGACAACCAGTAATTGGAAACCTTTACGGTGCGCAAGACCAACCGCGTGAAGGCATTAAAAAAAACAAGTGCCAACATCAATTTCAATAAACAACGCCCACATCAGGAAGCATAGACTAAGGCTAGGTTATCATTCACATCTACCCATTAAGGCGTGTGATGATCCCCTCATCAGGAATCATGCCATCGCCAGGGGATAGGCGGGACACTAAACCTAGCGTAACCTAACCTATCTGGACCACAAACTCAAGACAAAACCAACGCGCTAGGAGACCGAAACAACTAACAAGAAGACGATACCCACACACCCCAAAAATAAGTCGATAGGACACAAGACGACATCACCTGATTTAAATTGAGCGAATGACTGGAGGATGCTTGCTTCCTACAAGGAAACCTGTAAGGTGAAATGACTATGAACAACCACCCCTTCCAACTTGACCTAATATGCAAGGCACAAATCTCCCAATCCATGTTAGCTATTAATGGTTTTAGCTTATAATACTACTAGTCTCTCGACCGTTAAGATTGCGCAAGAAGATCTACAGTTCTATTAATCCAAAATTTACAACTCTGTCCAACAAATCACTAATTAACCAAATAATTCGCTGCCCTGAACACAATAAGGGGATGTCAAAAGAAATTATGTGTACAAAATTTCTATCAAAGAAATCGCTATCCAAAATAAATCTACCACCCCAGAAATAAAATCGTTGCAATCAAAATAAAAAAATAGAAATTTACTTCCCAAGGGGTCCTATCTAACATTGCGTCGCTGACTAATGGATAATAATTAAAGGAAACTTCTTTCATCCACAATAAAGATATCGATGGGTGACTATTATTGTGGTTGTTGTCTAAAATCAAGCTTTCTAAAATTTAATATATATATATTAATACGATGTTTCCATCTATAATATTGATATTGTTGGTTTAAAATGATACTACTGACATGAAATAAATACCAACTTCCTGTGTAATTAGCCAGAGCTTAATTGAAAATTTATTTATCACTGTCAAAATGGTAACGCTCAACAACTATCAATCAAAATCGTATGTCTATTAAATTCCTTCTATAGCAACTCAATATCTGATTAATAACATCATTAAATAAGGCATATTAATCAATGTCAATAGCTAATGTCCTCACTAATGATACGCCATCCAGAATTGTTGTGCATAACATTAAGAAGCTTGTTGTGTAAGTCATAGAAGGAAATGTAGGGGCATGTATTTGACTGAAGTACATGCACTAGCAGCTAAAACAATCAATTGAATGCATACCTATATAAAAAAAAAAAACACAGAAATAAGAATGGCTAGCATAAAATGAAATTTTTCGTCAAACATTCGCCATGGGAAAACGTTGTCATACCCAACAACATGCAGTTAATTCGTTGTCCAAGGATATGGGTAACTAACATTTTAAATATACAAAAAAAATTGCGGAGCAACAATGATAAAGATGGCATGATTTCATATGAAATCGTAGGAAATCTGGGTACATTAACAAACACAGTTAAGGGTTTGGTAGTTGTAAATCCCAGGTCAAACAGTAATGAATTTCATTGTTGTTGTAGAAAATCTTGGCCAAAACAAAATCGTATCCAAAATATAAAATCACAATAGAAA
Source organism: Picea engelmannii (assembly GCA_009831015.1). NCBI lineage: Eukaryota > Viridiplantae > Streptophyta > Pinopsida > Pinales > Pinaceae > Picea > Picea engelmannii. The sequence goes on along the minus strand of ML783400.1, from coordinate 357,313 downwards.
GAGAATTCTATAAAACTCCACCATTACACCACAAAATCTCACCATTACGCCCTCATTCACCAGAATGCACAGGCATTAAATGGAGAGGAAAAAAAAATCAACATGCTAGAGGGATACCAACATCCATTTCTAAATACCAAACAACATCGTAATTGAATATTGAATACTGATTACTAACTAAATACTGAATTGCAACTGAACACTAAATACTACAATAATTATTGAATTCTAAACATTAATAATCCATTTCAAATCACAATGAAGATTTGAATACTAATCAGTAAAATAATTTGTTTCAATTCACAACTGAATATTGAATTCTAAACATTAATAATCCATTTCAAATCGCAATGAACATTTGAATACTAATCAGTAAAATAATCCATTTCAATTCACAATTGAATGCAGTAGGTTAATTCGCAGGGGTGAATGCCGACAATAGTCATGAAACACAGAGGTTAAACACAAGAAAATTGCAGAGTTACAAGTGATAACTGATAAGTAACAATACTTCACAGGAAAAACCATTATTCGTTGTCCCAATTAAGTTAAAGGTACAGTATGAAGATAATAAATAAAACCAATACACAAGGAAAAGGAAACACAAAGTAAAATCTTAGAGTAATGGCAAACGAGAAGTGAGGAAAAACACACAATCAATCACCAGGAGAAGCGTTAAAAACTCAACCTTTAATAATTTACAGGAAGGGTTTTAAATGTCAGGATCAACGCAAAGGATCATAAGCAGTTTGCTGCGTGAAGAAAAACCACCTCAGAGGTAATCAACATAGCAAGGCATGAGACTCGCTCAACCAATGAAAAGCAACAGAGGTATACGACTGATAGGAACATCCTTCGCTCATCATCCATGCACAGAAAAACAGGGCGTTCAAATCCATAGGTCTATTAACGTCGAAGCGACGACCATAGATCAGGCTCCTGGATGACTTCTTAGTTGTGAACTATTGAGTTAGGGATTAAGGAAAAATACAACACAATCATCACAATCAATAAACCTCAGGATGGTCAAGACATGTAGGAATTGAAGGCCATGGGAAATCAATCAACATCAAGCTAAGGCTATGGGAAAAATTTTAGTCATCAACTAGAACGTTAAGACTGTCATATTATTTACTTTATTAAGCATACAGAACTGAAAGCATAAATCATACTAACAATCTACCACTCAGATATAAAGGAAGCGTATCATTGCCCAATCGCCAACTCTGAGTTGATGTCCTGCATGCTCCATGAAAATCCTGCTTACCGATCGATGAGACTTCACCGGTACCTCCCAACCAATGCTAGGGGTACTCCTCTTCCCCCTTATCCCCTCAAGCCGCAAAGGGGCCACACACACTAACCAAAGAATCAGATAGCTCCTAGCTTGCCTCACAAGGCTTAGCTACCACTCCTCACTGAGTTGGGTATCCCAACTCCCACAAGCTAAGTCAGTCAAGTATAAATTTATGCAGCGTAACGTTATGCAAAAAGAAGACATCCATCATCATTTTTCTCCTTCCATTATATAGAGTTTCGAAGTCCCCTACTTTCCCAAAATCCCATTTAAATTAAAGTTTAATAAATTAATTCATAATAATCCTTTCTCGTACAAGTGTCACCCATCCCCTTCATTCCTCCATAAATTAATTTCATTAATTAATTGATTACCCCTATTTCCCTCACTCACCTAAAGGCACTCCTAGAATCTCTCCTAGGTGTCCCCATATCCCCTTACAAGTTTTAATGACTTTCCCCCTTATCAATTTACTACCTGAGTTTAAGTTAGAAAGTTCTTAAATGCTAGATACCTTACTAAGTTAGACTATCTGTTTTTTCCTTGTGTTTCCCCTTTCTTTTTATGTCTCCCTCTTTTTCCTAGATTCATAATTATTTTAGATTTCCCTCTTTCCCCTTTTTAGTTAAACTCAAAAAGGCATGTGCAGAAACTTACCCTTTCTCCCTTTTTCTTTTTAATGAATAAAATTTTAATTAGCATAATATAGTAAAACAATTATTTCCCCTTTTAAATTTTATACCAAAATATTTTTATAAATCAACTTAATTTCTTACCCCCTTCTTGTCACAAGAATAAACAAGATTATCATTATTATTTATTTTATTTATATATATATATATATATATATATATATATATATGAAATTTTACCACCAGTAATTTTTAGACCTAGACTTTATTTTTCTAGGCTGGGGGACATTTTATTAGGGGAAAAGTTTGAAATAGTCCTTAACACGTTATTTGTCCTAAAGCCATATAGGTTTATCCAATAATTAAATCACAACGTGACATTCCCTTCAGGACACACTAGGTGCTCCAAGGCTGCCACTCACCTCTTTCTGTTTCTCTTGTGCAACATGCCCTTCAGGATGCACCACGTGCTCTAAGGGTGCCACTCGCCTCTTGACTGACTTGGTAGACATCAAAAACCCCTAGAGTCAATACTCTGCCAGGTGATCTTGTGGGAGACTAAGGGCCTCTAAGGAATAATACCCATGCCTTATTGTGCACCCCTTAGAATCATCGTGAGCGACTGTCACAGTCGGCCATCACGACATCATGGGTCTTCTCGAACTAGGTAATCATTAACCTACATTTTGAGCCACAATGGGAGTGCTATTAGGTTGTGGTAGGGCTGTTGTCCACACCTCTCCCTCAACATATGTGGTAGTCGTGCATGACCTCTCTACTCCACATGTGAGTCTGGTCGGCAAGCTATCATCAGCCTACATCATCAACGAATCATGTTAGAAATATATCCATATGATATCATCTAATCATATGCACTAATATCACATATAAAACAATGAAACCCCAATGTTTCACTCCCCAAACTGATCTAGAGTCCAAGGTGTTCCATCGATGCCTCTGCATCCTCGAGGTCCAAAATCCTACACACACAATAAAATCGAGTCAATAGCACCTGTCTATGTCAATGTAGCCACATAACATGTCATCAATTTATAACGCCTCGTAATCATAAATCAAATACCCAAAAGTTTATAAATCTGTATCACTTGCGAGCAAGTGTCCTCAAAGAATAAGTTTCATCAGTGCACGCAAGAGAGGGATGTTACATACACCCCCTCTTGTTCTAAACTTCATACCAAAGTTTCACAATATAAAAGTGTCGAAATAATGTGTATCACGATATCATAAGTCTATCTATCAAACAAAAATGGAGACTGTTGGCGCATATCATATGCGTCCTCCCAGGTCGTCGAGTGCGGACTATAGTTGTCCCACTGGACCTTGACCTGATCTACTATTCGACGCCATAGATGTCGAACGTGATGATCCAGGATGTAGATCGGCTCAGTCGTGAGTGACCCCTCATCCTATACCTACAAGTAACGCATGTCAAAAACATGTCTATGATCACTAATATAATGTCTCAAAACAGATACTTGAAAAACATCGTGCATACACCTCAAGGAATCAGGCAAGGCTAGTCGATAGGCCACGGGTCCCTTTCTTTCCATGATCTTGAAATATCCCATGAGCCTAGGAGAGAGTTTATCTCCCTTTCCAAACTTGATCGAATTCTTATGCAGTTTTACCCGCAAGAAGACTCGATCGCCAACCTCGTAACTACGGTCGACATGGTGTGCATCTGTTAAGAACCTAATACTGATCTAAAGATATAATCACCAAAAATTACTAAATACACAATAGATCCACAAAGGAAGATAGAAGAAACCACACTTTATTATTACCAAACCCTTGAGGTAGGGCAACACCATACAATGGATCCTATTATGGAAGGGATCCTCTCTTGTTCACTTGCCTCTTCGAGGGGGCATCCTTGTTAAGTACCAAAGACCTGAATACAAAATATCACAATAGATCCGAAGATATCTGAATACAATCACCACACAAGATATATGAAACCATATAGAAAACCACAACTTTATTATAGAAACCCTTGAGGTAGGGCAACACCATACAATGGATCCTATTATGGAAGGGATCCTCTCCTGTTCACTTGCCTCTTCGAGGGGGAATCCTTGTTAAGTACCAAAGACCTGAATACAAAATATCACAATAGATCCGAAGATATATGAATACAATCACCACACAAGATATATGAAACCATATAGAAAACCACAACTTTATTATAGAAACCCTTGAGGTAGGGAAACACCATACAATGGGTCCTATTATGGAAGGGATCCTCTCCTGTTCACTTGCCTCTTCAAGGGGGCATCCTCCTATTGAGCTATCACTCCAAATACAATATTTCTCTTCATGTCTCATTACATTGCTTTAACCCCTTTATATAGTACTACCATCACCTAAGAACATTCTAGAGGAGGAATCTTCTAGAAGTAGAACCTTCTAAGAAGTCCTCTTACATTTATTATATCTAACTACCATAGTGGGCCTTATTTAATAATATAGTGGACCTAGTCCACCTTACATTGAATGACCTCCACTATTATCACTATGGGCCCTCTGGGCCCCCCCACTACCTCTCTAGCTACCTTACAGCATCGGCATAACTCTTCTATCGATATTGCACTTCTTTAATCCTTTGTATTATTGTTTTCATTTTCTCTTCTATTTATTGGATCACTTCTGGTCCTACCAAGACCCTATCCTCAAGCCAATCCCAACTAAGTTGTCCGACATGGTTGCCCGTAAAGAAACTCAAAAGGCACCATCTCAATGGTTCTTTGGTAACTATTGTTATAAGTGAATTCCACCACTAGCAAGAATTCCTCCCAACTCTTTTGTTAGTCCATCACATACATGCACAACATGTCCTCCAAGTTCTGGTTCATTCATTCAGTCTACCAGTCGCTCTCAGGGTGATACGCAGTACTAAAGTTAAGTTGGGTTCCCAAGGCCTCTTGGAAACTCGTCCAAAATTGCCCAGTAAACACCGATCCTTGATTGGATATAATCCTCTTAGGCACGCCATGCAACCTCAAAATCTGACTAATGAAAACTCTAGCTATGTTAGGTGCCTGATATGTTGTATGCAGAGGAATAAAGTGAGCACTCTTCGTTAGAATGTCTGCTAATACGAAAATCGAGTCGTGTCTCCTTGCCGTCAGTGGCAATCCAACAATAAAATTCATTGAAATAATCTCCCATTTCGATTCCAGAATAGCATGTGGTTGTAGTAATCCCGTTGGATGTCTATGTTTAGCCTTTACCTGCTGACATTATAGACATCTGGACACAAAGTTTACTATCTATGCCTTCATTCCCTTCCAAAATAATAAGGGTTTAAGGTCTGTCGTCATCTTTGTGACTCTCGGGTGAGCCATGTATATTGTTGTATGAGCCTCGCTTAGGATCAAGCTCCTCAACTTGTCATTCAGTGGTATGTAAATCCGAATTTTAAACCTCAATAATCCATCGTCGTCAAACATAAATCCTTCAAACCTTGGTACCATCATTGTGTTTTGTCTGATAAAACCCTCAACCTCCTTGTACCAGTCATCATCAAGCTATAAAGTTAGAATATTTTCACGTAGATTCGTCTGAAGAGGCAACAACGAAAAGATGTGTGGTCTCCGACTCAATGCATCTTCCACTCGTTTCACTCTTCCTTTTATGTAAGTAATCTCGAAGTCGTACTCGCTAAGCAATTCCAACCAATGTCATTGTCACACGTTCAGGTCGCTTTGTGTAAAGATGTGTTGTAGTCCATAGTGGTTCATCCTTAGTTCAATTTTTTGTCCATCAAGGTAGTGTCTCCAAACCTTCAAGGCATAAACAATGGCTAACAACTCCAAATTGTGCATCGTGTAGTTCTCCTCATGCCTTCTCAGTTTCCTCGAGATATAAGCGATCACTCGTCCGTCTTGCATCAAGACTCCGCCTAAGCCTTCCTTGGATGCGTCAGTGCATACCAAGAAGTTTTCATCCATGTCAGGGACCTTTAGTATCAGTTTCATTGTCAACAGCTCCTTCAACCTCTGAAATGCTACCGTACAATTCTTGGTCCAAACAAACTTCTTGTTCTTCTTCTGCAATTTTGTGATCGTATTTACTATCTTTGAAAATTCCTCGATGAATTATCGATAGTATCCTACTAGATGCATGAAGCTACTTACTTCTAGGACATTCGTCGATGCAGGCTATTCCATAATAGCCTCAACCTTTGTTGGATCCACAGCGATACCTTCACTGGAGATGACATGCCCTAAGTAGTGAATCCTCGATTTATAAAATGAGCATTTGGACAACTTCCCATACAATTTGTGCTCTCGTAAACACTGTAGTACCAAGCGAAAGTGTTTTTCATGCTCCTCTGTCATCCGAGAATAAATCAAAATATCGCTAATGAATACTTGGACGAAGTTGTCCAAGTACTCACAAAACACCCCGTTCATCAAATCATAAATACCACTAGGGCGTTTGTAAGTCCAAATGATAAAACAGTAAACTTCTAATGTCCAAACCTCATCTTAAAGGCGGTATTAGGGACATCATTTTCTTTGATCCATAACTGGTGATAACCTGATTGAAAATAAATGTTTGATAACACCGTCACACCCTTCATTTGATCGAACAAATCATCAATCCTCAGCAATGGATATTGATTCTTAATCATTGCCTTGTTCAATTGAGGATAGTCAATGCATAGCCTCCACGACCGATCCTTTTTTCATATGAAAATAACAGGTGCATCCCACGGTGACACACTTGGACATGTGAGTCCCAGGTCCAGCAATTCCTTCAGTTGCATTCTCAACTCCTGTAACTCTGGGGTCGACATCTGATAGAGAATTCTCACTATCGGTTCAGTCCCTGGTTTTAGGTCTATAGTAAACTCCAATTCCCTCTCTGGCGGCATCCCAGGAAACTCCTCTGAAAATACGTATGCAAACTCTCTCACCACTGGAAGGTGTTCTAGACCTTCTTCTACTCCCTTCTTGTTTAGTGCAAGGATCACATAAATATTACATCCCTTGCGCATTTGCTTCCGTAGCTGCAAGGAAGAGATGAACCTCAGGGAAACTCCATGGTTCCATCCTACTATCACATGTCTTTTTCCCTCAGCATCGACCAAGCTCAATCATTTCGTCTTACAGTTGAGTATTGCCTCATGCGATTACAACCAGTCCATACTTTTCACGATGTCATAAGATCCTAAGATGGTGACGTACAAGTTGGCCCTAGTGACAAACTCTCCAAGGTTAAGGGTACATCCCGTAACCTTTCCTCCAAACTTTTGTTTTGCTCGCAAAGCCATCTCTACAAAGCCAAACTCATCCTTTTCAACTGCCTTTAACTTAATACTTTTTAGCACAGCACCAGAAATGAGACTCTCGGTATCACTGAGAGCTATCAAGACTAAGGGTCTAGTCAGCGACGGTACCTGAAGTCTCGAGCACAGTCACCTGATGCTCTGCCTGGCGGTTATTCACCGCTGCATGAATCTAATGGGCCTTGCCCAAAATCCCATGGTATTGGATCTGGATGATCCAGATGATCTGGCCCTTTCCTCTGGGAAGTAATGCTGGTAATGTGGCTCCCCACAATCCAACATACCTTCTTCGGTCCAGAAATCCTGGTACCTGAAGTAGAAGCTAAATTCCAACACTAAGGCCAACACAAACTTGTTGACCTTAAGTTTCTCAGTAAGGGTGTAGAGCATACTGAAGAAGCTCCAAAAATGGTCCTCGTACTCGGGCACCGTACGTCCACCCTGTTGTAAGGCATTTGAACTCATTGAGTTGACACTCAACAAATTCCTCAGAAGATACCTCTCGTGGAACCATTCCTCGAATAGTTCCCATGAAATGTCTTTGACGACCATGTTTAAAAGTGGAAGGAGCATATTCCACCATAGAAGAGAGCTCCCCTTTATATGAAAGACCGCCATGTGAAACTTCATGTTGGAGGTATAGTCGTGAAGCACAAAGCACATTTCCATATTCTCCAACCATGCCTCGATGGCTGCACTGTCCAGGGCACCAAAGAACTTGGGAAATTTGACCTTCTCGAGTTCACAGTGAAAACTAATGGTACAGGCGCCCCGACCTCATCTCAGTACAGAAGGTGAGTCAAGGCCTCTGGCCATCTCTGGAAGGACCCTGGTTAAACGATCATCATCCCTCACAATAATCAAATCCATCCCAAGGGCTTCCTCCTCCCCCATGGGGTTCAACTCCGAGGGTGCGGGAACTTCTGGAGGCATCACACCTCCTTCAAAGTCAGCATGTTGCGAACCTCTGTGGCGTCCTTTAAATGCAATCACCACTTGGACACGTTAAGGTTCTTAATTATCACTTAGTTAAAACTCAAGGGTTTACTATAGTGGAAATCCTAGAAATCCAAAGTCGTGGGGTTGAACCTACTCTGATACCATGCGTAATGAACCCTATCATTACGACTGCCAACAAAGAAAAAGTGCAATTTTTTTTTTTTTATGGTATGACAACAACGAACAGCTAAACACCCTAACTGACGGTGGGCACCAAGCCTGCTGAACAGGAAATAGAACACAACGAATCAGTGCACGAGCACGTCAGGAAGCTAGATGAACATGTGATAAACCAAGACAGATACACCAACTACCCTCCTAACACAATCAAGTCAAAGCCTACAAGCTAAAGGACAATATTGAACAACCTAACACAACGACTTGATGACTAGTAATTGGAAACCTTTACGATGTGCAAGACCAACCGCGTGAAGGTGTTAAAAAAACAAGCGCCTACATCAATTTCAACAAACAATGCTTACATTGGGAAACACATACTAAGGCTAGGTTATCATTCGCATCTCCCCATTAGGCCACGCGATGATCCCCTCATCAGGAATCATGTCGTTGCCAAGGGATAGATGGAACACTAAACCTAGCGTAACCTAACCTATCTAGACCACAGAATCAAGACAAAACCAACACGCTAGGAGACCGAAACAACTGACAAGAAGATGATACCCACACACCCCAACAAAAATTTGATAGGACGCAAGATGACATCACTCGATTTAAATTACGTGAATTCCCGGAGGATTATTGCTTCCTACAAGGCAACCTGTAAGGTGAAATAACTATGACCAACCACGCCTTCCAAATCGACCTAAGGTGCAAGGTGAAAATCGCCCAATCCCTGTTATCTATTAATGGATTTAGCTGATAAGACTACTAGTCTCTCGACCGTTAAGCTTGACCAAGAACATCTACAGTTATATTATTCCAAATTTTAGAACTCTGTCCAACAAATCGCTAATTAACCAAAGAATTCATTGCCCTGAACACAATAAGGGGATGTCAAAAGAAATTTTGTCCATAAAATTTCTATCTACAAAATTTGTATCAAAGAAATCTTTATCCAAAATAACTCTGCCACCCTAGGAATAAAATAGTTGCAATAAAAATCACAGGATAAAAATTTACTTCCCAAGGGTTTCTATCTAACATCGCGTCACTGACTAACGGATAAGAATTAAGGGAAACTACTTTCATCCAAAATCTAGTTGTCGATGGGTGACTATTACTGTGGTTGCTATCTAAAATAAAGTTGTCTAAAAGTTAATATATATATTAATACAATGTTTCCATCTATAATATCGATATTGTTGGTTTAAAATGATATCACTGACATGAAATAAATACCAACTTCCTATGTAATTAGCCAGAGCTTAATTGAAAATTTATTTATCACTATCTAAATGGTAACTCTTAACGGTTGTCAATCAAAATCGTATGTCTATTAAATTCATTTTGTACCAATTCAATATCTGATTAATAACATCATTAAATAAGGCATATTAATCGTTGTCAATAGCTAATGTCCTCACTAATGATACGCCATCTAGAATTGTTGTGCATATCATTAAGAAGGTTGTTGTGTAAGTCATAGAAGGAAACGCAGGGGCGTGTATTTGACCGAAGTACATGCACTAGAAGCTAAAAGATTCAATTGAATGCAAACCTATATAAAAACCAAACGCAGAAATAAGAATGGCTAGCATAAAATGAAATTCACCATCAAAAATTTGCCATGGGAAAACGTTGTCATACCCAGCAACGCGCAGTTAATTCATTGTCCAAGGATATGGGTAACTAGCATTCGAAATATACAAAAAACATTGTCGAGAAACAATGATAAAGACAGCATGATTTTATATGAAATCGTAGGAAATATGGGTACATTAACAAACACAGGTAAGGGTTTGGTAGTTGTAAATCATAGGTCAAATAGTAATGAATTTTGTTTTTGTTGTAGCAAATCTCTGCCAAAACAAAATTGTATCCAAAATATAAAATCACAATAGAAGGAGCATTGTCTAAAACTCCACCATTACACCACTAATGTCCACCATTACACCCTCATTCACCAGCATGCGCAGGCATTAAATGGAGAGGAAAAACAAATCAACATGCCAAAGGGATACCAACATCCGTCTCTAAATACCAACCAACATCGTAACTGAATACTTAATACTAAATCGCAACTGAACACTAAATACTAAAATAATTATTGAATTCTAAACATTAATAATCCATTTCAAATCGCAATGAACATTTGAATACTAATCAGTAAAATAATATGTTTCAATTAGCAACTTAATATTGAATTCTAAACATTAATAATCCATTTCAAATCACAATGAGCATTTGAATACTAATCAGTAAAATAATCTGTTTCAATTAGCAACTAAATGCAGTGGTTTAATTCACATGGGTGAATGCCGACAACAAACATGAAACGCAAAGGTTAAACACAAGAAAATTGCAGAGTTACAAGTGATAACCGATAAGTATCAAGACTTCACAGGAAAAACCATTATTCATTGTCCCAAGTAAGTTAAAGGTGCAGTCTGAAGATAATAAATCAAACCAATACATAGGGAAAAGGAAACACAGAGTACAATCATAGAGTAATGGAATATTAGCAGTGACGTCGGGATCAATGCCAAGGAGTATAAACGGTTCACTACAGGAAGAAAAACCATCTCGGAGGTAATCAACGCAGTAAGGCGCAAGACTCACTCAACCAAGGACAAACAACAGAGGTAGACAACTAACAGGAACATCCTTCACTCATCATCCACGCATAAAAAAGCAGGGCATTGAGATCCATAGGTCTATTAATGTCGAAGTGACGACTGTAGATCAGGCTTCTGGCCGACTGCTCAGGCATGGACTGATGAGTTAGGGATGAAGGAAAAATAAACCGCAGTCATCGCAATCAATAAACATTAGGATGGTCAAGGCATGCAGGGATCGAAGGCCATGGGAAATCAATGAACATCAAGCTAAGGCTATGGGAAAAATTTCAGTCATAAACTAGAACCCTAAGACTATCATATTATTTACTTGATTAATCATATGGAACCGATACGTGCTCCATGCAACTCTCACTTTCCGACTAATGAGACTTCACCGATACCTCCCATCCAACGCTATGGTTACTCTTCTTCCCCCTTATCCCCCCAAGCCATAAAGGGGCCATGCACACTAACCAAAGAATCAGATAGCTCCCATCTCGCCTCGCAATGTTGAGCTACCACTTCTCACCAAGATGGGTACCTGAACTCCCACAAGCTAAGTCAGTCAAATATAAATTTACGCATCATAACTTTATGCAAATAGAAGACATCCATCATCATTTTCCTCCTTCCATTATATAGAGTTTCGAAGTCCCCTACTTTCCCAAAATCCCATTTAAATTAAAGTTTAATAAATTAATTCATAATAATCATTTCCCGTACAAGTGTCACCCTTCCCCTTCATTCCTCCATAAATTAATTTCATTCATTAATTAATTACCACCATTTCCCTCACTCATCTAAAATCACTCCTAGAATCGCTCATAGGTGTCCCCATATCCCCTTACAAGTTTTAATGACTTTCCCCCTTATCAATTTTTTACCTGAGTTTAAATTAGAAAGTTCTTAAATGCTAGATACCTTACTAAGTTAGACTATCTACTTTTTCCTTGTGTTTCCCCTTTCTTTTTATGTTTCCCGCTTTTTCCTAGATTCCTAATTATTTTAGATTTCCCTCTTTCCCCTTTTTAATTAAACTCAAAAAGGCATGTGCATAAACTTACCCTTTCTCCCTTTTTCTTTTTAATGGATACAATTTTAATTAGCATAATATAGTAAAACAATTATTTCCCCTTTTAAATTTTATCCCAATTTTTTTTTATAAATCAATTTAATTGCTTACCCCCTTCATGTCACAAGATTAAAGAAGATTATCATTATTACTTATTGTGTATATATATATATATATATTAAAAATAGATAAAATTTTACCACCAATAATTTTTAGACCTAGATTTTATTTTTCTAGGCTGGGTGACATTTTATTAGGGGGGGATTTTGAATTCTTCCTTAACACGTTATTCATCCTAAATCCATCTAGGTTTATCCAATTATTAAATCACAACATGATGTGCCCTTCAGGATTCACTAGGTGCTCCAAGGGTGCCACTCGCCTCTTTCTGTTTCTCTTGCATGACGTGCCCTTCAGGACGCACCACATGATCCAAGGGTGCCACTCACCTCTTGAATGACTTTATAGACATCAAAAACCCCTAGAGTCAATACTCTTTAGGTGATCTTGTGGGAGACTAAGGGCCTCTAATTAATAAGGCACCTACCTTATTGCGCACCCCTTAGAATCATCGTGAGAAACTATCGTAGTCGACCCTCACTACATCGTGGGTCTTCTCGAACTAGGTAATCGTTAACCTACAGTTCAAGCCACAATGAAAGTGCTAGTAGGTTGTGGCAGGGTTGTTGTCCACACCTCTCCCTCAAAATCTCTGGTAGTCGTGCGTGACCCCTCTACTCCACATGTAAGTTTGTTCGGCAAGCTATCGTCAGCCTCCATCATCAACGAATCATGTTAGAAATATATCCATATCATATCATCTAATCAGATGCACTGATATCACATATAAAACAATCACACCCCAATGGTTCACTCCCCGACTCAATCCGGAGTCCAAGGGGTTCCATCGATGCCTCTACATCCTCGAGGTCCAAAATCCTACACACTCAGTGAAATCGAGTCAATAGCACCTATCTATGTCAATGCAGCCAAATAACATGTCATCAATTTATAATGCCTCATAATCATAAATCAAATACCCAAAAGTATATTAATCTGAATCACTTGCGAGCAAGTTTCCTCAAAGAATAAGTTTTTTCAGTGCGTGCAGGTGCGGGATGTTACACTTCCACTCGTTGTAATAACACTTTACTAATAATATCATATATATACCAATATCTCCATTCTAATTATTAAATTGATTTACATTTAAAATTTGAAATTATTTAGAATCTCCATTTTAATAATTAAGATCATTTTCATGTTAACTTATTTAGAAGTGTTAATCATTAGAATTAAATTGTAATTAATAGATATTTTCTCTAACAAAGTTAAGGAAATTAATACACCCTTATTTAAAGGCAAGTGAATTAAATTGTAATTAATAGATCTCTTCTCTAACAAAGTTAAGGAAATTATTACAACATTGCCTAAAGTCAAGTGAAGACCCTTACAAAAATGTGGGTTTATGTGAATAGTACTAAACCATAGCCTGCAAATCATTTTCCTAATGTAATTCCCTTTCATACATGTTATCTAAATTGTACAAGGGGTAGGTGTTATTCCTTGGCATGTCTAAAACACAATGCTTGAATTCATTCCTCCTCCTTTGAATTTCACATTGGTTACCTTCTTCCAAAATCAAACATAAGTTTTTTGGAAGTAAATTGATAGATCATGAAAATTTATTCATTTTAGTGCAATTCATAGCAGCATAGGCTTTTCATGGTTTAAAGTGTTTTCTACTACCATAATATATTCTCAAATAAGATTTTCATGGTTTAACATGTTGTCTACTATCATATATTCTTAAATAGATATGCAATGATACAATCTTGTATGTTTGGCAGTTGATTTTTTTCTTGTCCATCTATTGAGTTTGCATATTCTTAAATATATAAACAACAACACATTCTTGTATTATTGAATTTGCATATTCTCCAATAGATAAATAACAACACATTCTTGTATTATTTCACTTTAATTTTTTCTTTTCATTTATTTAGCAGATCTCATATGCCTATCTTTCCTTTAATTTTTCCTTTAGTTATTTTTATTAGTTAAGTGCATCTATGTAACCAATTTATTTAACATCTCATATGCCTATATATCCTTTAGTTTTTCCTTTAGTTTTTTTTATTAGTTAAGCGTATCTATTTAACCAATTTATTTAACAGATCTCATACGTCTATCTTTCCTTTAGTTTTTTTTATTAGTTTTAAGTGCATCTATGTAACCAATTTATTTAATAGATCTCATATGCATATCTTTCCTTTAGTTTTTTTATTAGTTAAGTGCATCTATGATCTCATATGCCTATCTTTCCTTTAGTTTTTCCTTTACTTGTTTTTATTAGTTAAGTGCATCTATGTAAACCAATTTATTTAGTAGATCTCATATTAATATCTTTCCTTTATTTTTTACTTTAAATTTTTTTATTGGTTAAGTGCATCTATGTAACCAACAAAATCATTAGTAACTAGAAAAAAAAAATCTTTTAATATAAATTAAATCTGCTAAAATTATTCTACCAAAATTATTTGATGATATGTCAATAGAATCATATTTTTTACAGTCCACGGGGAACATAAAATGAAACATTTAAATTAATACATAGCAGAAAAATATTTAAGAGTTTGATGCTTAATTGAATGCATTGTAAAAAGGAGAATATACAAAACATTAGTTCATTACTAGTTAACTTTGCCACTTTTTTTCCATCAACTTTGAGAAATCAAATATGAAACAATAAATTGTTATTTTGAATTCCAAAATTATGATAATCAAAGCCTGAATAGTTACACTATAAAATACATAATTTCCACATCCATTGTAGGATGATAACAAAAACTAAGACATTTAACTCTGACATTCTAGACGCTAAGCCATCACTTTAAGATATATCACTTCATACATGAAATTCAAACCTGCAAAAAAAACAGAATTCAAAAATTAAAAATTTACAATTCAAACATGCGAAATAATACAAAATTCAAAAATTGTGATTAAAACAAAATTGACATACATACCAAAACAGTTAAGTGTCATCCTCCAACATACTCTTTCCCACAAAATATATTGTAAACATATTTTCTACCAAATATAATTTAGACATATGTAACAATAAGAAACATAATAAAAAAACAAATAACACATATTAGCATATATACTGTAACTAAATATTAAATAAACAATAAGAAATAATAACATAATCAATCACAGTTAAATAGATTTAAGATCTAGTTACTCTCCAATTAAGAGTACATGACTTAAACAATTTGTAAATCTTATCTAAAATAAAAAAAAATTAAAGAGAAAAATTATGTTCATGGTAAAAAAAAAATCAATTAGAGTTAGATAATAATCTGAAAATAAATATAGAACTGTGTATGAAAAAAGTTCACAAATCTCCATATTAAGTCATTCTTCCAATGAAATACTTATCTCCTTGTGGATAAAGTCCCAAATCCTTCAGGTGAAATTCTCCATGTGGATAAGGTCCCAAATCCTTCAGGTTAAATTCACATCCCAGATGATGTTATTGTGTTCTTGGTAAAACAAATTGTGAGTTAGAGTTAGATAATAATCTGAAAATAAATATAGAACTGTGTATGAAGAAAATTCACAAATCTCCATATTAAGTCATTATTCCAATGAAATACTATCTCCTTGTGGATAAAGTCAAAAATCCTTCCGGTGAAATTCTCCTTGTGGATAAGGTCCCAAATTCTTTAGAAATTCTCATCCCAGGTGATGCTATTTGATCATATTTAAACAAGACTAAAATACTAATCTCCTCAGCAGTTAAATACTTCTCTATTTTTTTGCAGTGGTCATATAATCAAATTCCATGATGCCCTTTCAATCTAAAGGACTCATAAATATCCATATTAAGCCATTCTTCCAAAAAACTACTTATTATCTAAAAAAGTTCACAAATTTCCATTTTAAAAACCATTCTTCCAGAAAATACTTATCTCCTCTTTCTTCGATGGAATAGATGTTCTCATATAATCTTGCATGTACATGAATAAAACACAAATCTGCACATGTATATTAAGTCATTCTTCAAAAACCATTTAAATGGGATATATTCATATTAGATATAATGAAATGCTCTTTGAAATTATGTGTGAGCTAGCTCACATATACAATATGTGTGAGCTTATTTGTAAATCTAATTGAATGTTTGTTTTTGTGATTAGTAACCAATTTAGTTAAGAGTTTGGAAATACCCTAGAAAGAAGCAATTCACTTCATTGTGTTGGATTACTGAGAGGGGGGGGTGAATCAGTAATAGAGGAATTTAATCCCTTTTAACCATATAACCCAAGTGTTATATGAATGAAGCATTATCATCCAATAACTGTAGAGTAAATAAGCAATGAACAAATGAATAATCATACACATACACAGTACACCAGTGTTTTACATGGAAACCCAAATCGGGAGAAAACCACAAAATGATTTTTCTTATATGTCTTGAAGAATTACATTCATTGGAAGAAGAACCAAGTTCCTTTGTTTTCCAGCTGCAACTGGAAGGAGGCTCCAACCCCCTAGTTTCTCAGGCTACAACCTGAGGGAAGCTCCAACTCCCCAATTCTTTGGCTACAACCAGAAGGAGGTTACAACCCCCTATGTTCTTCGTCTACAACCAGAAGGTGGCTACAACCACCTATCCTTGCCCCGTCTTGCCACCCTGAAGTAAAAGTAGAATGATAGAACCACTGTCACACTATCATTGTGAGATATACCACTGTAAACCTGTACCAATAAATTTGAACCATGCATGTCACATACCCACTACCTCAATCAACTTTTTCGTTGATTTTTGCTGATTCATAGCCCCCGAATTAACTACGGAGGCCTAGCGCAAGCTATCTCTTTATCTCTCTCTCTCTCTGTTCCCATGTGATCGTGGGTCATGATCATAGTTCCAATAATCATGGTGCCTCTTTGTATTTCGTGCCTCGGCGCTACAGGGGTGTCGAATCATTCAACTCTGCAACCGCCGAACCCCAACAGGGCTAGCAATCGACCAATAGGGACTAATGCCAACAGGGCTAGAGAACAACAAATGAGAACAGGCCACGTCGCATGGTTAAGTGGAGCATAGGTGGCAGAGGGGGAAATGTGACACAATAGTCGACAGGACAGGAGGGGGCCCTGCTTCGCACACCACACTATT
>ML783400.1:300924-318149 GCA_009831015.1 Picea engelmannii | reverse complement strand
TGAGAGAGCCTTGCCTCTTATTTATACTCTCCAAGTAGCTTCCTTAAAAACATCTTCTAGGTCACTTGATCCACTTTCCTTATTTTAGGGTTGGGTCCACTTCTAATTTCTCCATTAAATTTATTATTGAAATTATTTATTTTCTATTCACTTTAAATTATAATACACTCATCACTTCACTTTATTATTTACCTTTTAAAATATCTTAAACCACTTTGATTACTTTGACCTTTTGGGGCTTCTAGATGACATATGAGGGTCCTCCAACTTCGTAAGGCCATAACTCTCAAACCGTGAGGAGTTATGTGACGTTCTACATACCACCAGAAATGTCATGACATGTAATATCCATATAGAATAGTATTATCTGAAAATATATCATAACTCATACTGTTACCCATCAAACAAACTTGGGCCCATTACTCAAACCTGGGGTCTTCAACTTGTCATGGCCATAACTCTCTAACCGTGAGGAATTATGTGATGTTCCACATACCACCGGAAATGACATGACAATCACTATCCATCTAGGATATGTTCCCTAACAAATCCACTTTCCTTCATCTCATTATTCCGCAATTAAGCATCAGTTCTCTTACTCCACAAAGCGTCTTCCCATTAGGGCTTTCACCATAAGGGGACCACTTTGGAGTTCATCAATATTTACTTCTTATCAACCATGACAAAACAATAATGAGTCATATTTACATCAAACAATATTGGGTCCATTACCCAAACCTTTGTTCTACGGGGATTTCTTCAAGGGTTGACATCAATGACAACCAACCTTAATCAACACGTTGTATGTAGAAAACACAAATTTTTCCATACTACGCCATTCTTGGACAAGAAAGCAAGGAACGAAATCAAGGAAAAATTATAAACTTTCTCTTTTCTGATGTGGGATAGCATTTGTTCTCAAATATTCAAATGTTCAAGTTCAAAATTAGGTCTTCATCATGATCTAACCTTAAATAAGTTTGAATGTACACCATTTAAGACAATGATAAACTTATCTATGGGTTCTATATATTTCAAAATAATTGATCCAAGCGTTGAATAGGAAAGGCTAAACTAAAAATTTGAGAAAACAAAAATTTGATAAAAGTTAAAAACATACATTTATGAATCATCCTAAATGGACACATCCTTACCAAATCCGGGTGCTTCCTCTGCTTCCTCCTCAATCCCAATCTCCCTCCCAAGCACACTCTCAGGTACTCTCTTCTCCATATTAGCCTATATAACACATTTCAAATTTGAAAATTTGAAAATTTACATTTAAATGATTATAACACATTAAATTTAAAAGATTTTAAGACATTAAATGATACTTGTGAACTCCCACCCTCTTCAAACTCTCTCAATGAGAATTGAGACAAGCCTTCCCAAGTAGTAGGAGATGGAATAGGGATCTATGAACAACAAAACTAAGAACTAAATCTAGGATTCAATGTGTTCACAATTATACAAAATTATAAATGTTGTTGATCTCTTTTCAAAAGAGTGGAGATTGAACAACTATTAGAAAACACATCCCTGATTCAACCCATCCAAATTTAAACTTGTTGAATCAAGTCCCCTACCTACTGGAGATTGATTTAACATATATCCAAATTGAAATTAATGGCAAGAACAACTCGATTATTTCTATAGATACAATGATATCTAAATCTAGAATTATAAGTAAACTATCATAAAATGTGTCAAAAATTTCCTAGCTATAACACATACCAGTCTACAGTTCGGGTCACCATTCTGAATGACTTTCTTCAAATCGTCCTGGAAAAATTTTGCATACTCCAAAACATCTTCTATTGACATTGTATCTAACTCCGCATGTGTTTTATAAACAAATGTGGCCCGGGAAATGGTTTCCGCTTGTTGACGGTTCATGCCAACATCAACACGATAAAAAACAACTTCCAATGTTTCCCCGATTGCATTCCTGGCCTCTTTGCCAATCTCTGATGTAACCTTCAACTCTGAAAGTGAAGCAAATGCCTCTGCTGGGAAAGGTACTAAAGGTTGTGTATGCCTCAGAAATGTTGCACTTTGATATGCCCCTTTGCGATCATATGTACGTCCTTTACCAGTACCATAATATTTGGACGGTAAACTAGTATAATCAGGGTCCATGTGCAAGAAAAACTCTACAAAATTGTTTCTTGGAAAATAGTGTGGAACCTCATCATTCCATGACAATTTCCCATATGATGCCAAAAATTTGTTATACAGATGTCCTGTAATGTTAGGGTGCTTAAAATATTTCACCTTCAACATCTTCTTCTTTGGCCCCTCTTTGAAATTGAACATCAAAATGGACTCTTCTTTTGAAACTCTATTTTTTACTGCCTCTCATTTATTAGGGCCCATTACCTCTTACTTTCTCCACCTCATTAGATCGACAAAACTGTTAGTGGTTGGCCCCATCTTCTGATATGCATCCATAAAGTTTTCAAATGAATGAAAAACAATTTGCAAGCTTTGTTTACTCTCTTGAGGGAGTTCCAAGACCACCAAATCATTTTCCAACCTCCTTTTAATACCTGAGCATCGCTCAAGAATAATTTCTTTAGTATTCCCTTCCCAGGGAAGTTCATCACCAACATCCAAAGGATAGGTGGATGTAGGCGTGTAATCCTTTGTTTCTTGATAACGTGGCCTCTTAAATCCACCTTCACCCTATGCACCGACACTTGAATCTTCATGAAAACCACTCTTTGTTTCATTGTCATCCCTTTCTCTAAACTGATTGTCTACACACACATTTGAAAGTAACTTCAATATTTAACCTCACATAAATTTAATTACAAAAATCATACAACAAAAATAAACAAAATCAAAGAAAATTACCAGAAATATTCTCTTGTCTAGAGGTATTCCCTACATTCTCGGGTGTAGGAGTATCAATGTGCAACATATCTAATAAGGTTGCATCCATGGCACTTTCTTGAGCAGGTTCTGCAGTTGATCTATTCACAGACTCATTTGAAAATCTCCTCTGACGAGATTGTTATTGGTCACTCGGAATCTCAGTCAAAGAAGGAGTTCTTGTTCTTCCTTCTTGGGATAACCTAGAGATTTTGCGAGGAATATTTGGAGAATCCCATGTCGACATCTCTCCTCAATATCTATCCAGAATGCAAAGTTTATCAATAAAAATGCACATATGTACCCAAGTTCAAGCAATTAAAAACGCAGAGAAAAATTGAAGTTTTAATCAATCAAGCCACAAATGTACTGATTCATAAGAAGATGAAAATACTAAACATTCAGCCATGAATCAATCAACTCAAAGATAAGTAAGGGATATACAGCAGGGAAAACTTTTGTCCTTCACTCATCATCCATGCACAGAAAAGAGGAGCATTTGAATCTATAGGTCTTTAAACACCGAAGTGACGACCGTCGATTCGACTCCTAGCTGACTACTCAGGCATGAACTGATGACTAAAGGGATAAGGGACATAAGATAAAACCACAATATTTTCATAATAATCAATAAAAACCACACATAGAAGCCATTGAAATCAAAAGAAATCTTGATTTACTAAGTCATTAACACATAATAAATCTTGCCTTACTAAGTGGTGCACTCTTATCTGATCACATATTGGATAATGTTATGTTATATAACACATGAACAGTGCAAATGTTATTATATAGTTGGGTCACTTAAGAGATTTAAGGACAAATTGTTGGATATTTGTGGATATGGTTAAACTAAATACATAACTATGAAATACTTTATGGTCACCTAAAGTTATATAAAGGGACCTAATTGTACTATAAACTAAGGGATTTCTACATTGAGTGGATAACTACCCAAAATTAACTCAATAACATGTGCATATTTTTTTAACATGGTTCAATCCACTAAGACCACATATATATTCCTTATAACATTTATTTAAGATTCATTAAAAGTTCCCTATGATTGGATCCACTAAAAAAATGTATTAGAACATTTCTTTAAGATTCCTTAAAAATTACCTATGGTTGGATCCACAAAGACCACATATAATGCAATGCATTAGAATCCCGAAAACAAAGAGTTTAATCTTCATAACCTCACACACCCACTAATAACATAAGAAATCTTTAGTAAGTGGTGCCCAACAACTTGTTATGCCTTTAATCTTGTCACATAAGAAATCTTTCTTTACTAAGTGGTGCACTCTTATATGATCACAGATTGGATAATGTTATATTATATAACATATGAAATGTCCAAATATTATATTATATAGTTGGATCACTTGAGAGATTTAAGGACAAATTGTTGGATAGTTGTGGATATGGTTGAACTAAATACATAACTGAGAAATACTTTATGGTCACCTAAAGTTATATAAAGGGGCCTAATTGTACTATAAACTAAGAGATTTCTACATTGAGTGGATAACTACCCAAAATTAACTCAATAACATGTCCATATTCTTTGAACATGGTTCAATCCACTAAGACCACATATATATTCCTTAAAACATCTCTTTAAGATTCATTAAAAGTTCCCTATGGTTGGATCCACTAAAAAAATGTATTAGAACATTCCTTTAAGATTCCTTAAAAATTCCCTATGGTTGGATCCACAAAGACCACATATAATGCAATGCATTAGAATCCCCAAAACAAAGATTTTAATCGTCATAACCTCACCCACTAATAACATAAGAAATGTTTAGTAAGTGGGGCACAACAACTTGTTATGCCTTTAATCTTGGCACATAAGAAATCTTGCTTTACGAAGTGGTGCAATCTTATCTGATCACATATTAGATAATGTTATATTATATAGCATATGAACTGTGAAAATGTTATATTATATAGTTGGATCACTTGCAAGATTTAAGAACAAATTGGTGGATAGTTGTGGATATGGTTGAACTAAATACATAACTGTGAAATACTTTATGGTCACCTAAAGTTATATAAACGGACCTAATTGTATTATAAACTAAGGGATTTCTACATTGAGTGGATAACTACCCAAAATTAACTCAATAACGTGTGCATATTCTTTGAACATGGTTCAATCCACTAAGACCACATATATATTCCTTATAACACTTATTTAAGATTCATTAAAAGTTCCCTATGGTTGGATCCACTAAAAAAATGTATTAGAACATTTCTTTAAGATTCCTTAAAAATTCCCTATGGTTGGATCCACAAAGACCAAATATAATGCAATGCATTAGAATCCCCAAAACAAAGAGTTTAATCTTCATAACTTCACACACCCACTAATAACATAATACATCTTTAGTAAGTGGTGCACAACAACTTGTTATGACTTTAACGTTGGCACATAAGAAATATTGCTTTACTAAGTGGTGCACTCTTATCTTATCACAGATTGGATAATGTTATATTATATAACATATGAACTCTGCAAATGTTATATTATATAGTTGGATCACTTGAGATATTTAAGGACAAATTGTTGGATAGTTGTGGATATGGTTGAACTAAATACATAACTGTGAAATACTTTATGGTCACCTAAATGTATATAAAGGGACCTAATTGTACTATAAACTAAGGGATTTCTACATTGAGTGAATAACTACCCAAAATTAACTCAATATCATGTGCATATTCTTTGAACATGGTTCAATCCACTAATACCACATATATATTCCTTATAACATCTTTTTAAGATTCATTAAAAGACCACATATAATGCAATTCATTAGAATCCCCAAAACAAAGAGCTTAATCTTCATAACCTCACACACCCACTAATAACATCCACATGGGATGGGTATGAGGGTTGTTCATATTCCTAACAAAAATTTCAATGAGGTGGAGAAAATGTAATATTTGTGAGGCTTAGTTGGAGTTAGAAATCTAGATAAAATATATTCATATAAGGTGGAAATTCACGGTGATTGAGAGTAATCATGACAATAATTTCAAATGTAAGTGCATCATAACCTATTGTAAATATATTAATGTTATTTTTAATGGGATACATATTAAAAAGAAGATCATTTTGAGTGATTATTAATTGTCACAAAATTTATGGTGGTAATGAAGCCTATTTCTACAAAAAGTAATGTGAGTTTTAATGACGTATATATTTTGAAGAAGATGCAATTGAGTGAGTCTTAATTGTCACAAAATTAATGGCTCTAAAGGGTAATGTATATAGATATCCACACTCCCCTCGCGTTGTGGGAGGGTCATGCTATCCACACTCCCCTAGATGTGTGATGACTAATACTAGTTCTCTAGTAGAGATATTAGATCGAAAGGTTTGAAGATTTCACATTTGGATTATATGTAGAGTTAGTTCAATATAGTCAAAACTACAACATATTTCAACAAAGGAAGGGATGGAGATGTGAGATGGAATTAAGGGTTTAAAGGGAGCCCGGTGATTCTAAGTCAATTGAGGATCACATTTGGGATTCGATATGTCATTCCTTGTTTCCTAACATAGTTCCTACCATGTTTAAATTACAATAATTCAATTTTAAAGATGGATGAATGTTGAATTAATATTATTTCTTTAATGAGGATTATTTGAATTTTGATTTACTTTATTTATTTGTATGAATGATTAGTTGTTAGCATTTTAAAAATTACATTAGGAACATCGCTTTTTATTATCGTCTACATGTGGGATATGTGTGTGCCATCTATGCCTAAATATCCAAAACACATACAATATTATGGTTCAATAAACACATTAGTTTCTAATGTCTAGGTTATTAATGAATTAATTAATAAGTTTTCAATTTGAAGTTACATTATGTGAATATAAATATCATCAATAAGATAATAATTAGTTCCCATCTATAAATATTATATGAATTTATAATAAATGAGTATAATAATTAGTTCCCATCTAAGACTCTTTTATTTCTATATTAGACTTTATTATCCAAAATGAACTATTTGTTATAATTATTCCTTTAGTCAAAGGGTCACTACAATTGGAAAAGACCACCAAAGTGGGAGACTGGTGTTACACCTCAATATTGCTCACTTTGATAAGTGTCGTAAGTGTCGCATGATCCTCTCAATTGTCGCAAGTGTCGCATGTCATTCACAAGTGTCGCAAACATCAAACAAAGCATACTGCCATGATGATGACACCAAAGAGACATCTAGAATGACTTAAACACTTGATTTGGAGGAAGGATAATGATTAATTGAAGTCAAGGAACTCTTATCACCTGAAAGGAGCTCTTAAACAAACGTTTGGAAGGTGAGCGTTGCTCTTCATCAGCCTTAGGAGCATTGGCACTCCCCTATAAGGTCTTAGGGAGCGTTATATCTCCCTACTGCCTCTCTGAAGGAGCGTTATCCACTCTTGGAGCGTTGGCGCTCCCCTCAAGCTTCCTAGGGAGCGCTATAGCACCCTAATGCCCCATTTGAGGGAGTGTTGTCTAATCTGGGCAGTGGTTGGCCCGTTGAGGAGAATAAGGGAAGGATATTTCAATTTTGGAAGGTAGTTGCATTCGAATTCTTGGTTCAATCAGAAGATCCTTGATCTGAGGAGGGAATTCCTCAACCTACCCTAAAGATACCTCAAGAGGTTAAGCCTCTCTTAACCTATATAAGAAGGCTCTATGGTGGTGAAAAGGGGAAGGAATTGCTAGCATGAAACCTATGATCTCATAGGAAACACACAGTCAGCCAAAGGAGAGTGATCAGTGAAGCTGCTATCATCCAGGTCGTGGATCTTTCAAGCAAGGGTTAGATGAAGGGGACTTGACGGAGTTGTCACATTCGCATCTACGATTGTAAGTATTGTTGTCGTTATTCTCATTAATATGACACGCTTGGCATGTTTATTTCTAGCTTGTGTCTGATCTTACATGATCTTATCGTTGATAGATAGATCTGTTTTCAAGCTAATATCAATAGAGTAGGAAGTGGTCGTACTTTGTTTGTCTATAGGACTGATCGAGGAGCAAGATATTGGAGCTTGACTCGGAGCGTGCAGGGACAAACGTCGATAAAGAGGTACTTCTATTCTCCTTCCTTCTCATGTATTAGTTTATCTAGATTTGAAAGGAAGTCAGTGTCCATGTTAATCACTTTCTCTCTTAGAGTTAGGGTCTAGCTCTTTGAGGCGATCTACCTATCCGCAGGGAGATTTTCCTACAACAACTGGTTCCTTTTTTAGGAGCTTACAATGATAAGAGTCTATGGTTTGGAAGAGAAGCCATATCAAAAGTGAGTGTTGAATTTGGTAGAGAAGCCATATCAAGAGACTGAAAAAAGTGAAATTCGTTCAATTACTGACTAAAAAGCCAAGAATATTAAATTGAATATTGATCAGATTAATTTCAAGGAAAAACCATATCTACACAAGTAGGCGCAAAGAATAAAGGTTCAACCATGAATCAATCAACTTGGAGATAAATAAGGGATAGACAACATAAAAAATTCTTATCCTTGACTCATCCTCCATGCACAAAAAAGCAGGGAATTTGAATCTATAGGTATTTAAACACCGAAGTGACGACCGTCAATTCAGATCTTGGTCGACTACTCAAGCACAGACTGATGACTAAATGGATAAGGGATGAAATATTAAAACAAAATATTTTCATAATAATCAATAAAATCCACACAAAGAAGTCATTGAAATCATATTTTTGTTCACCAAGGGACTGTCATTCAACTCAGAGGTTTATCATTCACAATGCACAATCTATCAATAAAAAAGCAAAGATGTACCCAAGTTCAATCAATTAAAAGCGCAGAGATAAATCGAAGTTTTAATCAATCAAGCCGCAGAGGTACTCACTCATAAGAAGGCACAAAGACTAGACATTCAGCCATGAATCAATCAACTCAAAGATAAGTAAGGGTTTCATAGACAGCATGGAAAATTATTATCCTTCACTCATCATCCATGCACAAAAAAGTAGGGCATTTGAATCTATAGGTATTTAAACACTAAAGTGACGACCGTCGATTCGGCTCCTAGATGAATGCTCAGGCACTGACTGATGACTAAAGGGATAAGTGATAGAAGATAAAACCACAACATTTTCATAATAATCAATAAAACCCACACATATAAGTCATTGAAATCAGTAGTTGGGTTCGCCAAGGGAAATCAATTCAAAACAACAACGATCAGATGGTAGATACAACATGGAATTAAGCGTTTAAAAGGACCTGGGTGATTCCAAGTCAATTGAGGATCACATTTGGGATTCGATATGTGATTCCTTGTTTCCTCACATAGTTCCTACCATGTTTAAATTATAATAAGTCAATTTTAAAGATGGATGAATGTTGAATTATTACTCTTTCTTTAATGAGGATTATTTGAAGTTTGATTTACTTTATTTATTTGTATGCATGATTAGTTGTGAACATTTTAAAAATATGCATTAGAAACATCACTTTTTATTATCTTGTACGTGTGGGATATGTGTGTGCTAGCTATGCCTAAATATCCAACACACATACAATATTATGGTTCAATAAACACATTAGTTACTAATGTCTAGGTTATTAATGAATTAATTAATAAGTTGTCAATTTGAACTTATATTATACGAATATAAATATCATCAATAAGATAAGCATTCAATAACTTTGGTCAATATGTGTGAAGTAATATTATATGAATATAAATATCATCAATAAGATAAGCATTCAATAAGTTTGGTCATCACTAAAAGTAATTTTTAAATTGTCTTCAATATTAAGTTATATTAAGATGAGGTGGCGCAAATGGAGAAAATGTAATATTGGGAGGCTTTGTTGGAGTTAGAAATCTAGATTGAGAGAAGTCATGACAATAATTTCAAATGCAAGTGCATCATAGCCTATTGTAAACATAGTAATGTGAGTTTTAATGGGATATATATTTTGAAGAAGATGCAATTGAGTGAGTCTTAATTGTCACAAAATTGATGAAAATTTACCTTTATATTGAATTAGTTTGAAATTTTAAAACATTAATACTTTAACTTTATAACCTTTCTTCATTAACTTTATATTTATATACCCATTTTCATAATTATACTATGTTTCATTTACCTAGAACTATTTATAAATAGGATAACAAATATGGTCACACGAAGATGTTAATACATTCCTATATTCATTCTTATAGATGTCACAAAGTCATATATAGGTGTGTGTCCTTTATATATTGACATATGGAAAGGACTTGTTAAGTGTCATATATATTACACTATAAAAATTTGTCACAATAGATCATACCATAGTTTATAAAATCAATTATATGTAATGTTTTGTTTTAAAATTAAGATTTAATTTACTATTTGGATAACAAAGCAACATAAAATTCTTAAGAAAATAACATACCAACCATGAAAAAAGTTAACATACCAATCATGAACAGAATTAACAGAATTAATTAGGTTCTATTTCTATCATATTTAATTCAGATTTAATTCTATTAATTCTATCATTCTTCATAAAATGACAACAAATCCAACAAAGATCATAAACACACATCAGTTTAGATATGTATTACTCTTAGTTATAACAACATATCAAACACACATCATAGAACATGAACAAATCTTCTTGTATGAGTCATAACCTTATATTATGTTGAGATCATATAGACGCGTAGAGTAGATTATCATAAGTTGAATGTAAAGGATGTTGTTGTATTTGTATTAGTACTGAGTTAGAACCATTCCCATAAATACGAAAAGGTATAAGAATTGCATACATGTAACATATGAGCACAACCAGTATAGGTCTTATTCATATCCTATACTAGGAGTAGGACCCTAATCAATAAGAATGCAACATCAGTGTCATTATGAACGAATATGATGGAATTGCTTCTAAGCAAAGAATGTATTGTAATTCAGTTTGTTCGCAGGGCTTGTTGTGGTATCATATCATATGAGCTCATTACTTCATCATGTTCAACCCTATACAGTTAGTCGGTATGATTACAACAGGTTTGATTCATGGTTCTATACACTTCCTTTATCCCTATTGTTTCCATGATTGTATTTTTTAACGAAAAAATTAAATCTCCTAAAAAATTAAATTAGCAATACTATTAGCAGAGAAGTGGATTTTTTGTCAAAGTTGTGCTTATTTTTCTCCTATTGCAGCAACTACTATAGACATATTTTTGTATTTCAATATTTTTGTTAGGTCTGTTAAATATTGTTATATGTACTAGGTCCTTTATGGTGATGTTTCTTTACAGTTGTTTTCAGAGTCTAATTTTGTTCAGTTTGGGCACTATTCAGGGTAGTGGTGGCCCTGTAGCAGTCATTCCTATCCCTTGGTCTCACTATTTATAGTTAGAATATCTAGTCTATGTCCTGCCCTAAAGTTTACAGTCTCTTTAGGCCTTTGTCTATTTTCTGCAACTATCTCTATTTTCTTAGCGGTTGTATGGATTTCCTATGGAACTGGGCCTTTGTTACTGGTTGTAGATATACTTATCTTTCTTCTTGAGGTACTACATGGACATGGTCGAATATGACCCTGTCCATGTACATTGAGATGCCCGAATTCGGGCATGTCCCTATACATGGACAGGGCCATATTCATCCCTGTCCATGGACAAGGACAGGTTTGAATTTGGGCCTGTCCCTGTACATGGACAGGGCCAAATAAGGCCCTATCAACATTCTAAACTCAAATTTTTAACTAAAAATTTAAATTTTCTAAAAATTAAACATTTAAACATATTTGAAATTCGATCCTGTTTAAAAATTTAAATTACCAAAGAAAGTGTTCATTCCTTCGGCTTCAAATTTATTTACACCGATGGTAAAAGGTTCATTCAAGTCATTTAGATCTGTAACAATGTATTTTATATAATGTTCCCTATTAATCCTGAGCTTGTTTGGCTGACCATTTTCTGGAAACCAAGAACGAGACCAACCTGTGGCAAAATAACCATGCAATTGTTCAGACCAATATCTTCTCAAGGACATGCCATAAACCTCTGGAATATCAACGACTACTATGTCAATTACCTGGTGTACTTTTGGGTTAGATGATAATCTAATCAATACATCTTTAAGCTCACCAACAACTATGACATTAGTTATGTCTAACTGAATAATTTTCAAATCGGAAGGTTTGACTTCAACATTTATATTCTAACACACATATAATTATCCACATTTATGTTGAATATTTCGAAAGTTAATATAAACGGTTGCACATTTTTTCATGGTGTGGGAAAATAAGTTTGTTGATTTTTTTCCGTTGTATCTGAAGTTATTTTATCTAAATTCCCTACACTTTTATCTGGCGTGTCTTTTTTATGATGGTCCTCGGGTGGTATTTTGTTCACAACATCCTTTGTTTTACTTATGTCATTTTATGATGACTTTTTGTCTAGGGGATCTTTATTTTTACCTTTATCAGTTATACTTCGCAGCATTTTATGAAGGATGAGAGGGAATTTGAGCAGTTCAAAAATCGATATATTTTCTTTTAGTATTTTAAGATATTTAACAAGATCATATTCTAAATCTAGGGAAACGAGATTTCTTGATGCTTCAATCTGTCTTGTTTGTCTTGATATCATATTTATTTTTTCATGAGGTGAAGATGTGTTTTTAACTTTACTACAAGTATTATATGGGTGTTATTTTTTATGGGTAGTTTCAAAATTAGCTTGGAAAATATTGTTAGAAAGATGTTTGAAAATTGGGGGAGATGAGTCCTCCTCATCATGTGTTTCTTCTTCACCTTCATCATTTTGGTTTTTAGGTGGGACAACAATAGAAATATCAGTTCCATCTAACATGGTGTGTATAACATGTTGTAACCATTCAAAATTCAGACCTTCTGCAGTAAACACCAATCCTCGATTGGATATAATCCTCTTAGGCATGCTATGCAGCCTCACAATCTCACTGATGAAAACTCTAGCTATGTCAGGCACCTGATACGTCATAGGCACAGGAATAAAGTGAGAAATCTTCCTCAAAGTGTCTAATAATATGAAAATCGAGTCGTGTCTCCTTGCCGTTAGTGGCAATCCAACAATAAAATCCATCAAAATAATCTCCCATTTCGATTCTGAAATAGTGTCTAGCTGTAGTAATCTTGTTGGATGTCTATGTTCATCCTTTACCTGCTGACATTATAGACATCTGGACACATAGTTTACTATGTATGCCTTCATTCCCTTCCATAAGAATAAGGGTTTAAGTTCCACCCTCATCTTTGTGACTCCTGAGTGAGCCATGTATACTTCTCTATGAGCCTCGCTTAGAATCAAGCTCCTCAACTCATCGTTTGGTGCTACGTAAATCCGATTTTTAAACCTCGATAATCCATCGTCGTCAAATGTAAATCATTCAAACCTTGGTACTATCATTGTGTTTTTTTCAATAAAACCCTCAACCTCCTTGTACCAGTCATCGTCACGCTGTAAATTTAGAATCTTTTCACGTAGATTTGTCTGAAGAGGCAACACCGAAAATATGTGTGGTCTCTGACTCAATTCATCTTCCACTTGGTTCACTGTTCCTTTTATGTAAGTAATCTCGAAGTCGTACTTGATAAGCAATTTCGACCAATGTCGTTGTCACGCATTCAGGTCACTTTGTGTAAATATGTGTTGTAGTCCACAGTGGTTCGTCCTTAGTTCAATTTTTTTTGCATCAAGGTAGTGTCTCCAAACCTTCAAGGAATAAACGATGGTTAACAACTCCAAATCGTGTGTCGCATAGTTCTCCTCATGCCTTCTCAGTTTCCTCAAGATGTAAGCGATCACTCATCTATATTGAATCAAGACTCTGCCTAAGCCTTCCTTCGATGCGTCAGTGCATACCAAGACGTCTGCGTCCATGTCAGGGACCTTTAGTATCAGCGCCATTCTCAACATCTCCTTGAGCCTCCAAAATGCTACCGCACAATTCTCGGTCCAAACAAACTTAATGTTCTTCTTTTACAATTCCATGATCGGATTTGCTATCTTCAAAAATACCTTGACGAACCGTCGATAGTATCCTACTAAACCCATGAAGCTAATTAATTCCAGGATGTTCATCGGCATAGACCATTCCATAATAGCCTTGACCTTTGCTGGATCCATAGCGATACCTTCATCGGAGATGACATGCCCTAAGTAGTGAATCCTCGATTGATAAAATGAGAATTTGGACAACTTCCCATACAATTTGTGCTCTCGCAGACACTGTAGTACCAAGTGTTGGGCTCTAAAGATGTCCTAAAATATAACCTCCATGCATCATCCAAAGGTAGGCGCTGGCACAAGCATTTTACTTATCGCCTACGTAGGTTCTTACCTTCTGTTTTCAATACTCATCCTCCATAGATGCAACCCCTGCAAAGGGACAACAATCATAACAAAAGGAACAACAATCATTTTTTTCAAATGAACAACAAAAGGAACAATAATTGAGACAAGGGTACGACAATTGTTATATTGGGCCAAAATAATGTTGTATTAATTGAGTTGTAGTACTTTCCCAACTATCTAATTTGTCAACCCGGGGTTTGTGAACTAATGAAGCACATGCAAAGTATATGAAATATTGAAGCGGGACTAATCTAATCTAATGTTTAAGCTACAACTAAAATTAAATCATTAATATAACACATGACCAAAATAGAATCATTAATCTAACACACAACTGGAATTGAGTCATTAATCTAACACACGACTAGAATTGAGTCATTAATCTAACACACGACTGGAATTGAAATTAATCTAACACATGACTTTAATTGAAATTAATCTAGTTGCGTAAATGAAATTACTCTAAGAATGGGAAATTGCATGAAGGAAGTAATCTAGAAATGGAGAACTACATGAAGGAAAAACAAGTACAACATTTGAAGAGTTGAATGGAACAACAACATATGAGAGCTCTCACCAATGAAGCAATCTTACATTCAATAATCAAATCAATATTTATAACAAAATAAGGAAAGAATGAAAACCAAATCCATGAATCAAAGCTAAGAATCCCTTTCTCTTTCGAATCCTAATGACTACTCTAATTCTAATTACATAGTCTAATTGAATCCTCATTGCTCCTAATTGAATCCTCATGAAGAGAGAGCACTCTCTTTTATACATGAGAGCCTTGAAGATAAGATAACCATCTCATTATTACAGATCCATTTTTTTCTCAACCTATATCCCATTATTACAAAATATAATCCCTTCAAATCCTCACACATATCTCTCAGATATATTGGATAAGATATTCCAACCAAATCTCCATGATCTTATCCTTGGAATGGGATTGAATTATCTTCTCAAATATTGAAATGGTGGAGGAAGTATTCGAGAAGTCCTTTTGAATTAATCCTTCTCATATTCCTACACATTACAAAGCTCACACATATTTGAGATATATATGAAAACATGTCAATTTTCTAACATTTAATCAAAAATTCCTTTTAAATACTAAAATGAATAAAGTGGAGAATCATAAGGTGAAACCCAAGTATATTTATGGAAATGATATCGTGAAAGGTTAATGGGGCAATGAAATGTGGATAATGATGAAGGGAAAGGTGGATGAAAATAGGACATTTATGAGCCCCAACATCAAACGAAAGTGCTCGTCATGCTCCTCTGTCGTCCGAGAATAAATCAAAATATCGTCAATGAATACTTGGATGAACTTGCCCAAGTAATCATGGAACACCCCGTTCATCAACTCATAAATAACCTTGGGGCGTTTTTCAGTCCAAACGGTAAAACAGTAAAGTTGTAATGTCCAAACCTTGTCTTAAAGGTGGTCTTAGGGACATCGTCCTCCTTGATCCATAACTAGTGATACCCTGATTGCAAATCGATTTTTGAGAACACCGTCACACCCTTCATTTGATCGAACAAATCATCAATCATCGACAATGGATACTGATTCTTAATCGTTGCCTTGTTCAATTGACGGTAGTCAATGTAGAGCCTCCATGACCTGTCATTCTTTCATATGAAAATAACAGGTGCACCCCACGGTGACACACTTGGACGTGTGAGTCCCAGGTCCAACAATTCCTTCAATTGCATTCTCAACTCCTATAACTCCGAGGTCGACATCTAATAAGGAATTCTCTCTATCCGTTCAGTCCTCGATTTTAGGTCTATAGTAAACTCCAATTCCCTCTCTGGAAGTATCCCAAGTAACTCCTCTGGAAAGACATATGAAAACTCTCTCACCACCAGAAGGTGTTCTAGACCTTCTGCTACTCCCTTCTTGTCTAGTGCAAGGATCGCATAAAGCTTACATCCCTTGTGCATGCTCTTTTGTAGCTGCAAGGAAGAGATGAACCTCAAGGAAAATCCATGGTTTCATCCTACTATCATGCGTCTTTGTCCCTCATCATTGACCAAGCTCAACCATTTCATCTTACAGTCAAGTATTGCCTCATGCAATTCCAACTAGTCCATATCAATCACGATGTCATAAGATCCTAAGATCATGATGTACAGGTTGGCCCTGGTGACAAAATATCCGAGGTTAAGGGTACATCCCGTAACCTTTCCTCCAAAATTTTGTTTGGCTCTTGAAACCATCTCTATAAAGATAAACTCATCCTGTTCGACTGCTTTTAACTTAATCCTTTTTAGCGCAGAACCAGAAATGAGACTCTCAGTAGCACCAGGATCTATCAAGACTAAGGGTCTAGTCAGCAATGGTAACTGATGTCTCGAGCGCAGTCACATGATGCTCTGCCTAGCAGTTATTCACCGCTGCATGAATCTGATGGGCCTTGCCCAAAATCCTATGGTAGTGGGTCTGGATGATTCAGATGATCTAGCCCTTTCCTCTTGGAAGTAATGCTGGTAAAGTGGCTCCCCACAATCTGTTAGCTTTCGAAAGTCACTCCTGGATTGCTAGCAGGAGCAGAGCCCGAAGCCCATCAGATTTAATGTCACGGTTTGCTTTAAAGGGTGATCAAATGGAGGGAAACTCAAAACAGCCCCGTATCAACTCAGAAACCAGACCAGGCATGCATGAAAGAGTGAGGTCCTGATAAACTCCAAACAGTGAGTCGTAGTAAAGGTGAATAGGTGGAATATTTACGCAAGAAGAGCGCAATGATCTATTACAGACATCAGGTATGCAACAGCTTGAAGAAGAAATGCATTCAAAAGAAAAATCCTTTTACATCCAAATACAGATAACCAGAGGGCACGACAATGCCACAACAAATCCTTTATTGCAACAAGTTGCACTACTGTGAATCCTCGGGCAAAAGATGGAACAAAGATGGAAAAGAAGGAGAACTGTTTG
>ML783400.1:249107-280535 GCA_009831015.1 Picea engelmannii | reverse complement strand
ATGCGAGTGGTTGTATGGTATGTAGTGTTGTACCACCATTCGGCGAGGGGTAACCATTGAGCCCACTGGTGTTGTTTTTCAGAGGCAAAGCACCTCAGATATGTTTCCAAACACTTGTTGACAACTTCCCTTTGACCATCCATCTGGGGATGATAAGATGAGTTGAGATGAAATTGTGTGCCTTGTAGCTTAAAGAGTTCTTGCCAAATATTGCTTGTGAAAGTTGGGTCTCGATCAGAAACAATAGAGTGGGGCATGCCATGAAGCTTGAAAACCTGGTCCATGAAAATATGATCCACCGTGGATGCAGTAAATGGGTGTTGAAGAGCGCAAAAATGAGCATACTTGGAAAGGCGATCCACCACCACCATTATCACTGATTTATTCCCCGATTTGGGTAATCCTGTAATAAAGTCCATAGAGATATCCTTCCAAATAGCAGGGGGAATCGGAAGCGGTTGGAGGGTGCCTGGAGATTTTACTGTTTCTCCTTTATTGCGTTGACACACCTCACATTCAGCGACAAAATTACGGATGTCCTGTTTCATACCATCCCATAAAAAATAACGTTTGACTCGGTCATATGTTTTGGTGAACCATGAGTGCCCCACTATGGGTGTAGCATGAAGCTCAGAAAGTACCGTGGATTTGAGCTTGGATTGTTTACTTAAATACAAGCGGACTTTGTATCAAATCTCATCCTGGAGCCAGGAGTACCCTGGGGGAGCCGAAGCCTTGTTCTGCAGGTGTTGGATCAGATGCGAACTTTTGGGATCTTGAAGCCATTCCTGGCACACAGCTTGGAGCCAATCGGGCACAATGAAAGAAAGAGAAAAAAGGGATCCTTCATCTTCATATTTTGTATGATAATCAGGTACTGTGCCTGATTGCTTCAATTTTGTCAAACAGCCCAAATGGTTGGTGTGAGTGTCAAAGCATTCATAAAGCTCAGTCACAAATTGGGTCCAAGCAATATACCCTTGATGGGAAGTTTTTCTCCATTGCCAGTGTTCTTGATCTAGATGGAGAACACCATATCGGATTTTGGCCAAGTCATCTGTAATGTTGTAGAGAGAGAAATAATGTTCCATTTGGGTGACCCAACCAGTGGGGTCTGAGCCATCAAATTTGGTTACATCCACCCGTGGAAGGCGTACGTCTCATTGAAAGTGATGGGGTTGAAAGGAATGGGAAGAAGTTTCACCTTCAGTCTTTGTATGTGCATCAGGAAAAGAGTCATCGGTAGGGATCTTGAGTTTGGTGCAGAGTGATGCAAAGACAGATTCAAGCTGGGTGGTTAGTTCGTGTTTGACTTCCGCCATTGCAGACTGCACGACTGCATTTATGGATGCATTTATGGTGGTATTGATGGATGTATCACGGGAGGCAATAGTAGCACTGAGTTGTTGCACTTCTTGTTGGGTCTCGAGGAAACTAGATTGCAAGGTGTTGAAGCGAGACTCCAGTTCTTGGCTACAGGTAGGGGCCATGAGGATGGGTGAACTGAAAAGGGAGTGGTCGGGGTTAGAAATTTTTACAAAAAAATAATATGTATGAATGTGATAAGGGAGAAGAGATTAATCTAATGGAATAGGTCTCAAATAATGGTAAAAACATTTCCATTTTATTTTTTATTTTTTTTTATTTTTACAGTTGTGGGGTTATACTTCGGTTTGAAGAATGTTGCAGTGTTGAAATCTCCAAATTATTAACCAGAAAGAAATGTGTATTTATTTGGCGACCGGAACACAAATGTGTGGCAATAGATCTCACTGGTTTAATTTGTTTATGTTTATGTTTATGTTCCCCAAGGGTTAGGTATTCAAGGGTTCTATAGACAAGGGTTTTCCCTGTGATATAGCTCTCTGATATATGTGCGGGGTCCAACAGTATTACTCGGCACAATATCTCAGGGAACTAACTAAGGAAGATAGACCGTACCCTTATCCGTACTACCTGACTACCTAGGTACTAGAGAGTATCTTCTCGAGTGTTGTTCTCGGTGACACTATAGCAGTCTGGCGGCAGATAGGTTTATCTAAAGAGGGCTTTAGGAAATCTAGGCCTATCTGTACACAGGTGTTTTCTAACACGCTACCACTCGAAGGGGTACCAATAGGGGTTACAAGGGTGGCCAACAGATGTGCTCTTAAGAACCACTTGTATTAGTCTACATGTATAAATCCCTCAATCACGGGTTTATGCGCATAATGATAGATCTCTATGGCTTAAAGATGTCGGAATACGTCTCTACCCCCAAAAAAAATACCCACAATTTATTCCAAGGAAAGTGCTATGATACCACTTGCAAGATACCAGAGCTAATAAATACGCAAAACAGAAATAAAATGCTAGGAATGGCAGAATAACAGTAATATAACCAGCATAATCATCCACAATAACATAGAAATAATATGAGAACAACAACTGAAATAGCACTTTGATTCAGAAAGCAATGTTCATAGGCCTCTTTGAGGGGGCAACCTTCAGTCAAGCAGTGCTCTGTTACAATAATCTTCAAGCTAGGGTTTTCATACCCTCAACCCTTATTTATACTAAATATATATATTAAGAGAAGCATCTAGAGGAAGATCCTTCTAGAAGAGGAAGCTTCTATTAGGTCTTCTTACATCCGCCTTATTCTATTTTATTGAAAGGCCTTATTAATATTGACCTTTATTACATCCAAATACATTGATCTACCTATGTGCAGGTTATGACCTTAACAATAACACATTAAATTTAAATGATTTTAAGACATTAAATAATACCTATGAACTCCAACCCTCTTCAAACTCTCCCAATGAGAATTGAGACAAGCCTTCCCAAGTAGTAAGAGATGGAATGGGGATCTATGAACAACACAACTAAGAACTAAATCTAGGATTCAATGTGTTCACAATTATACAAAATTATAAATGTTTTTTATCTCTTTTCAAAAGAGTGGAGATTGAACAAATATTAAAAAACACATACCTGATTCAACCCATCCAAATTTAACTTGTCAAATCAAGTCCCCTACCTACTGGAGATTCATTTAACATATCTCCAAACTGCAATTAATGGCAAGAACAACTCGATTATTTCTATAGATACAATTATATCTAAATCTAGAATTATAATTAAACTATCATTAAATGCGTCAAAAATTTCCTAACTAGAACACATACCAATCTATGGTTTGGGTCATCATTCTAAATGACCTTCTTCCAACCATCCTGGAAAAAAAATTCATACTCCAAAACATCTTATGTTAACATTCTATCTAACTTTGCATCTGTTTTATAAACAAATGTGGCCCGGGATTGGCTTCCCCTCACTGATGGTTCATGCCAACATCAACACCATAAAAAAAAGCTTCCAAATTTTCCTTGATTGAATTTCTGGCCTCTTTGCCAATCTCTTATGTAGCCTTCAATTCTTAAAGTGAAGAAAATGTCCCTGTTGGGCGAGGTACTAAAGGTTGTGGAGGCCTCAACAATGAAACACTTCGATATGCTCCTTTGGATCATATGTACATCATTTACCAGTCCCATAATATTTGGATGGTAAACTAGTATAATCAGGGTGCACGTGCAAGAAAAACTCTACAAAACCGTTTCTTGGAAAATAGTGTGGAACCTCATCGTTCCACGACAATTTCCCATATGCCGCCAAAAATATGTTATACAAATGTCCTGCAATGTCAGGGTTCTTAAAATATTTCACCTTCAACATCTTCCGGTTTGGTCCCTCTTTGAAATTGAACATCGAAATGGCGTCTTCTTTTGAAACTCTATTTTTTACTACCTCCCATTTATCAGGGCCCATCAACTCTTACTTTCACCACCTCATTAGATCGACAAAACTGTTAGTGGTTGGCCCCATCTTCTGATATGCATCCATAAAGTTTTTCAATGAATGGAAAACAATTTGCAAGCTTTGTTTACTCTCCTGAGGGAGTTCGAAGACCACCAAATCATTTTCCAGCCTCCTTTTAATACCTAATCATCTCTCAAGCATCATTTCTTTAGTATTCCCTTCCCAGGGAAGTTCATCGCCAACATCCGAATGATAGGTGGACATAGGCATGTAATCTTATGTTTCTTGATAACACGGCCTCCTAAACCCACCTTCACCCTATGCACCGACATTTGAATATTTGTGACAACCACTCTTTGTTTCATTGTCATCCCTTGCTCTAAACTGAATGTATACACACACATTTGAAAGTAACTTCAATATTTAACCTCACATAAATTTAAATACAACAAAAATACAACAAAAATAAACAAAATCAAAGAAAATTACCAAAACAATTCTCTAGTCCAGAGGTATTCCCTACATTCTCAGGTGTAGGAGTATCAATGCACAACCTATCTAATAAGGTTGCATCCATAGCACTTTCTTGAGCAGGTTCTATAGTTGATCTATTCACAGACTCATTTGAAAATCTCCTCTGACGAGATTTTTGTTGGTCAATCGGAGTCTCAGTCGAAGAAGGAGTTATTATTCTTCCTTCTTGGGATAACCTAGAGAGTTTGCGAGGACTGTTTAGATAATCCCATGTCGACATCTCTCCTCAATATCTATCCACAATGCAGAGTTTATCAATAAAAATGCACAGATGTACCCAAGTTCAAGCAATTAAAAACGCAGAGAAAAATCGAAGTTTTAATCAATCAAGCCACAAATGTACTCGTTCATAAGAAGATGCAAATACTAAATATTCAACCATGAATCAATCAACTCAAAGATAAGTAAGGGATAGACAGAAAGGAAAATTATTGTCCTTCACTCATCATCCATGCACAGAAAAGAAGGGCATTTGAATATATAGGTATTTAAACACCGAAGTGACGACCATCGATTCGGCTCCTATATGACTGCTTAGGCACGAACTCATGACTAAAGAGATAAGGGACAGAAAATAAAACCACAATATTTTCATAATAATCAATAAAACCCACACATAGAGGTCATTGAAATCAAAATAAATATTGATTTACTAAGTCATTGCCACATAAGAAATCTTTCTTTACTAAGTGGTGCACTCTTATCTGATCATAGATTGGATAATGTTATATTATATAACACATGAACTGTGCAAATGTTATATTATATAGTTGGGTCACTTGAAATATTTAAGGACAAATTGTTGGATATTTGTGGACATGGTTAAACTAAATACATAACTGTGAAATACTTTACGGTCACCTAAATTTATATAAAAGGACCTAATTGTACTATAAACTAAGGGATTTCTACATTGAGTGGATAGCTACCCAAAATTAACTCAATAACATGTGCATATTCTTTGAACATGGTTCAATCCACTAAGACCACATATATATTCCTTATAACATTTCTTTAAGATTCACTATAAGTTCCCTATTATTGGATCCACTAAAAAAATGTATTAGAACATTTCTTTAAGATTCCTTAAAAAAACCCTACGGTTGGATCCACAAAGACCACATATAATGCAATGCATTAGAATCCCCAAAACAAAGAGTTTAATCTTCATAACCTCACACACCCACTAATAACATAAGAAATCTTTAGTAAGTGGTGCCCAACAACTTGTTATGCCTTTAATCTTGGCACATAAGAAATATGGTTCAATCCACTAAGACCACATATATATTCCTTATAACATTTCTTTAAGATTCATTAAAAGACCACATATAATGCAATGCATTAGAATCCCCAAAACAAAGAGCTTAATCTTCATAACCTCACACACCCACTAATAACATCAACATGGGATGGGTATGAGGGTTTTTCATATTCCTAATATAAATTTCGATGAGGTGGAGCAAATGTAATATTTATGAGGCTTAGTTGGAGTTAGAAATCTAGATAAAATATAGTCGTATAAGGTGGAAATTCACAGTGATTGAGAGTAATCGTGACAATAATTTCAAATGTAAGTGCATCATAACCTATTGTAAACATATTAATTTTAGTTTTAATGGGATATATATTAAAAAGAAGATGATCTTGAGTGATTCTTAATTGTCACAAAATTTATGGTGGTAATGAAGCCTATTTCTACAAATAGTAATGTGAGTTTTAATGACGTATATATTTTGAAGAAGATGAAATTGAGTGAGTCTTAATTGTCACAAAATTAATGGCTCTAAAGGGTAATGTATATAGATATCCACACTGCCCTCATGTTGTGGGAGGGTCGTTCTATCCACACTCCCCTAGATGTGTGATGACTAATACTAGATGTCTACTAGAGATATCAGACTGAAAGGTTTGAAGATTTCACATTTGGATTATATGTAGAGTTAGTTAAATATAGTAAAAACTACAACATATTTCAACAAAGGAAGGGATGGAAGATGTGAGATGGAATTAAGGGTTTAAAGGGATCCTGGTGATTCTAAGTCAATTGAGGATCACATTTGGGATTTGATATGTCATTCCTTGTTTCCTCACATAGTTCCTACCATGTTTAAATTATAATAATTCAATTTTAAATATGGATGAATGTTGAATTAATATTATTTCTTTAATGAGGATTATTTGAAGTTTGATTTACTTTACTTATTTGTATTCATGATTAGTTCTTAAAATTTTAAAAATTACATTAGGAACATCGTTTGTTATTATCATCTACATGTGGGATATGTGTGTGCCATCTATGCCTAAATATCCAGCACACATACAATATTATGGTTCAATAAACACATTAGTTTCTAATGTCTAGGTTATTAATGAATTAATTAATAAGTTGTCAATTTGAAGTTATATTATATGAATATAAATATCATCAATAAGTTAATAATTCATTCCCATCTATAAATATTATATGAAGTTATAATAAATGAGTACAATAATTAGTTCCCATCTAAGACTCTTTTATTTATATATTAGACTTTATTATCCAAAATGAACTATTCATTATAATTATTCCTTTAGCCAAAGGGTCACTACTATTGGAAAAGACCACCAAAGTGGGAGACTGATTCCTTTTTGAGGAGTTTACAATGATAAGAGGCTATGGTTTGGAAGAGAAGCCATATCAAAAGTGAGTGTTGAATTTGGTAGAGAATCCATATCAAGAGACTGAAAAAAGTGAAATTCATTCAATTACTGACTAAAAAGCCAAGCATATTATATTAAATATTGATCGGATGAATTTCAAGGAAAAAACAAATCTACAAAAGTAGGCGCAAAGACTAAAGATTCAGCCATGAATCAATCAACTCAGAGATAAATAAAAGATAGACAACGGAGCAAATTCTTATCCTTCACTCATCCTCCATGCACAAAAAAGTAGGGCATTTGAATCTATAGGCCTTTAAACACTAAAGTGATGACCATTGATTCGGCTCCTGGCCGACTGCTCAGGCATAGACTGATGACTAAAGGGATAAGGGACGAAAGATTAAAAAAAAATATTTTCATAATAATCAATAAAACCCACACAGAGAAGTCATTGAAATTAGATGTTTGGTTCGCCAAGGGACTTTCATTCAACTCAGAGGTTTATCATTCACAATGCACAATCTATCAATAAAAATACAAAGATGTACCCAAGTTCAAGAAATTAAAAATGCAGAGATAAATCAAAGTTTTAATTAATCAAGCTGTAGAGGTACTCGCTCATAAGAAGGCGCAAAGACTAGACATTCAACCATGAATCAATCAAATCAAAGATAAGTAAGGGTTACATAGACAGCATGGAAAATTATTATCCTTCACTCATCATCCATGCACAGAAAAGCAGGGCATTTGAATCTATAGGTCTTTAAACACCGAAGTGATGACCATCGATTCAGCTCCTAGAAGAATGCTCAGGCACTGACTGATGACTAAAGGGATAAGTAACAAAATATAAAACCACAATATTTTCATAATAATCAATAAAACCCACACATAGAAGTCATTGAAATCAGAAATTGGGTTCTCCATGGGAAATCAAT
Organism: Picea engelmannii; assembly: GCA_009831015.1. Classification (NCBI taxonomy): domain Eukaryota; kingdom Viridiplantae; phylum Streptophyta; class Pinopsida; order Pinales; family Pinaceae; genus Picea; species Picea engelmannii. The sequence goes on along the minus strand of ML783400.1, from coordinate 272,616 downwards.
TCAAAACAACAACGATGGGATGGTAGATGCGAGATGGAATTAAGGGTTTAAAAGGACATGGGTGATTCCAAGTCAATTGAGGATCACATTTGGGATTCAATATGTGATTCCTTGTTTCCTCACATAGTTCCTACCATGTTTAAATTATAATAATTCAATTTTAATGATGGATGAATGTTGAATTATTACTCTTTCTTTAATGAGGATTATTTGAAATTTGATTTACTTTATGTATTTGTATGCATGATTAGTTGTGAACATTTTAAAAATATGTATTAGAAACATCGCTTGTTATTATCTTCTACGTGTGGGATATGTGTGTGCTAGCTATGCCTAAATATCCAACACACATACAATATTATGGTTCAATAAACACATTAGTTACTAATGTCTAGGTTATTAATGAATTAATTAATAAGTTGTCAACTTGAACTTATATTATACGAATATAAATATCATCAATAGATAAGCATTCAATAACTTTGGTCAATATGTGTGAAGTAATATTATATGAATATAAATATCATCAATAAGATAATCATTCAATAAGTTTGGTTATCACTAAAAGTAATTTTTAAATTGTCTTCAATATTAAGTTATATTAAGATGAGGTGGCGTAAATGGAGAAAATGTAATATTGGGAGGCTTTTTTGGAGTTAGAAATCTAGATTGAGAGCAATCATGACAATAATTTCAAATGTAAGTGCATCATAGCCTATTGTAAACATAGTAATGTGAGTTTTAATGGGATATATATTTTGAAGAAGATGCAATTGAGTGAGTCCTAATTGTCACCAAATTGATGATAATTTACCTTCTCTATATATTGAATTAGTTTGAAATTTTAAAACTTTAATACTTTAACTTTATAACCTTTCTTCATTAACTTTATATTTATATACCCATTTTAATAAGTATACTATGTGTAGCATCCCTCTCTAGCACACTCGAACATATTCTTTGAGGACACTTGCTCGCAAGTGATCCAGATTATTATGCTATTAAAACTTGTGATTTTGATTATGAGGCGTTATGGGTTGATCACATGTTTTTTTACTACATTGACGTAGATAGGTGTTATTGAATCGATTTTACTGAGTGTGGAGGGTTTTGGACCTCGAAGATGCAGAGGCATCGACGGAACCCCTTGGACTCCGGATCGAGTTAGGGAGTGTGCCATTGGGGTTTGATTGTTTTACTGTGATGATATGATATGGATATGTTCTAACATGATTTTTAGATGATGCAGGCTGATGATAGCTTACCGACCAGACTCACATATGGAGTAAAGGGGTCATGCACGACTACCAGATATGTTGAGGGAGAGGTGTGGACAACAACCCTGCCACAGTCTACTAGCACTCCCACCGTGGCTCGAACTATAGGTTAACGATTACCTCATTTGAGAGGACCCACGATGTCCTGAGGGAACACTGCGACAGTCGCTCATGATGATTCTAAGGGGCGCGCAATAAGGTGGGGGGATTATTCCTTAAAATCCGTTAGTCTCCCACAATTTCACCTGGTGGAGTGTTGACTCCAGGGGTTATTGATGTCTACCAAGTCAGTCAAGAGGCGAGTGGCACCCTTGGAGCACGTGGTGCGTCCTGAAGGGCACGTCGTGCAAGAAAAATGGAGAGTGACGAGTGGCACCCTTGGAGCACGTAGTGCGTCCTGAAGAGCACATCGCACAAGGGAACAAATGAGGCGAGTGGCACCCTTGGAGCACCTAGTGTGTCCTGAAGGGAACATTGCATTGTTGATGATAGAGGAATGAACCTAGATTGCCTTAGGACGAATAAAGTGTTAATAAATTTTTAAAACAATTTCCCTAATTAAATGTCGCCCTGTATGAAAATTTAAGGTTTATGTCTAAACTATGCTAGTGGTAAAATTTTATCTTTCTATTAAAAATAAAAATAACAATAATAAAAATAAAAATAAAAACCACATAAATAATAATTATGACCTTAGTTAAATCTTGTAACATGAAGGGAATAAGAAATTTAATTTATTCATAAAAATAAAATAAAAATGTTGGAATAAAATTTAAAAGAAAAAGGGGAATTAATGGTTTTATTATTTTGATAATTTTAAAATATTAATTAAATGAGAAAAGGGAAAAAGGGTTAATTTCCACACCTTCCCTTTTGAGTTTTAATTAAAAAGGGGAAAGAGGGAAAATAAAAAAATTTAGGAAACTAGGAAAAGAGGTAAACATAAAAAGGGAAAAAGGGGAAACATAAGGGGAAAAGCGGAAAGTCAAACTTAGAAAAAGTATCTACCATTTAAGAGATTTCTAATTTAAACTAAACAAGCAATTTAATAAAAAAGAAAGTTATGAAAACCTGTAAGAGATTTTAGGGACACCTAGGAGTGATTCTAGGAGTAACTCTAGGGGGGTGAGGGAAATAAAGATAATTAATTAATTAAAGAAGTTAATTTATGAGGAAGGAAGGGGATGGGTGACACTTGTACGGGGAGGAATTGTTAGGAAATTAATTATAAAAACTTAACTAAAAGAGAATTTTTCGAAAGTAAGGAACCACGAAACTCTATATAATGAAGGGAGGTAATGGAGGTTGTGGATCTTATTTTTGCGTAACGTTACGATGCAAAAATATCTACTTGATTGATTTACTTATGGGAGTTGGGGATACCCACCTTGTAGAGGAGTGGTAGCTCAGCCTTGCGAGGAGAGATGGGAGCTAGTCGAAATCTCTGGATAGTCTGTGTGGCCCCTTTGCGGCTCGGGGGGCTAAGGGGAAAAAAGAGTACCCCTATCATTGGTTGGGAGGTACCGGTGAAGTCTCGAAGGTCGACGAGTGGGAGTTGTATGGAGCAAGCGGGACATCATTCAGAGCGGGCGATCAGGCAACGGTACGCTCTCTTCATTTTTGTATGGTAGAATGTATTAGGAATTATGCTTGGATCTTCTTAATTAATGGAAAAGTAAAATGATGTTTTTTTAATTGGTGACTGAAACCTTCCTTACCTTAGATAGATGGTTGTTGACTACCATGGCCTTCGTTTTCCTGCATGTTGTGACCACCCTATGGTGTTGATTGTGACCTTGAGGTTGTTTAGCCTTTGTCCCTAGATCACCAGTCCTCACTTGAGCAGTCGACCAGGAGCCTGATCTACGGTCGTCGCCTTAGCGTTAAAAGACCTATGGATCTCAATGTCCTTCTTTTTTGTGTGAGGATGATGAGAAAAGGACGACCCTGTTAATCGTCTACCTTGATGTTGTCATTGGCTGAAGGTTCGACTTGCTCCTTGAGGTGTTTAAATAACCTTGAAATTTTAATTGATGGCAAAGTTTCTTAACTCTGTGTTTCTTATTCGTCAGATAAGTTTATCTCTGTTTTTTTTATATATATTGCTGAATGCTTTGGCACTTCGTTGCATTACCTCCTTCGCAACTTAAATTCGTGTTGTTTTAATGTTGCCCTTTTTTTTCTCTGTGGATTTTATCCCTGCACATTAATATTGATGAATTTTTGTTTGAGCTTTTGCCCATTCGACTGGTTGCCTGCGAATTATTCTAGACTACATTTTCTAGTGTGTTGGGTTGGAGATATTACCTTGGACTCTCTGCATTTTTTTTTTATTTGCTAACTTACCCTGTGGAATGCATTTCTGAGGGCATTTGTTCCCACTGTTGGGATTGCTTTGGGGGTAAAAGCTCAACTTCATAAAAGTGATTTCACTCTGCATAGTTATCCCTTCGAATGGCAATCTCGCTTATCTGTTTCATCACCTTTAAAAGTGAATTCACTCTTCCTATTAACCCTTTTTATTGATTATCCCTTTTAGCTAGCGATAGCATCACACTGCGAACCTTTTTTTTGTTCCGCCAAATCCTTTGGTGTTTTCATTTTTTTTTTTAATGGTGAATTCTTCACTATGCGTATGTTTGCATTCCATGGAAACCTGGTTTATTGGTGACAATGATTTATCTTTTGGATGGCCACTCCTTGGACAAGGGATGTAACTCGGTTGTCAACATTTCACCTTTATGATTGTGACTATGATTTAAAATCTAAATGACAACGATTGGTAGTGTAGACCTACAATTGATTACTTTGTACATGCCTGAGTCATTACGAGTTTACTGCCTGTATTTTCGATGACACATGCATGTGTGCGTCTTACTGGATGAGTGTGTGCCTACATGCGTTCACCCTGTTGTTTGTGTGCTGGCTTGTTCGGTAACGATTTTATGGCTGCATGGTAATCCCAGACCCTAACTTGAATATCGTTGTAATGAAGGAAAGCTTTAAACTAATTTTGAGATTACAGGTATGCCATCTATTTCTCACCATTATCAAAACAAATACTAATTCAAGGCGACAGTTGGCCCAGTAATCATATAATGGTGATTTTTTTTTACTGCAGTAGCTCTAGGCATTGTCAATTCAAAATTTTAATGGTAGCCATGTAATGACTCCAAAATCCTTAATGAGCACGAGGTAGTGATTACCCATGTTGAAATCATTGTAATTGGAATATTGTTGAAGAAAAATAATGGTTGTAGAATAGGAGATTCGTTGTCATACTTTGTTTAGATTGACACGATTGGTATGCAATCGATCGGTATCTTTTTAAAACTGTAAATAAACCAAAGGTTGATTAGTATCCTTGAATTGTAAATAAATAAAGGCTTAGCGTAGAGGGTAAATATGCATTATTTAATCAATATTAGAATCAACCTTAACAGTCAACTGACACATCCATAATTCATGGATTGTATATAATTTATTGAATGATGTTATGCAGGATTGAGTTTACATCAAGCTTAATTTACAGAAATTGGATTGTCATTTCAAACCTCAACTCTCCAACATAATTATGATCCTATTTAAAATTTATCTACAATTGTATCTTTATTTAATATTAAATTGATACTTGTGTGTAATTGTAAAAGCTGGGGTGATGGAAGAGGATATTGATAATTTAAGAAGACAACATCGCACACAACATAAAATCCTAATAGTTAATAGGGATAAAATCCCTTTTTATTTTAAAGGAATTTTTTTATAGGAAGGGAAGGTAGCATGATGTAATGATGTAATGAATTTAATTGATGGATTAAGGAATTCACCTTAGTTATTTTCAATGAGTTATATAATAAGTTTTAGGTATTTACACTTTATGTCACAACAAATGCTTCACTTAATTTAGGTTGTATCTTGATGTCATTTTTCATTTTAGACATGCTAAGTTGGACTCGTAATGGATGATTAAAACAGACTGCAATTATTGACTAGCTTGACTCAACGATTGATCGAGATATCGGTGAAGTCGTTTTTGGCTTGCACTTCCCATTGAGGGTGTTGTTGTTCATTAATTTAATGTTGTACTTGGTTGTAAACTTTTGATGTGCTTGGTTGGCTCATTGAAGGGTTCTAGTTATTTGTGTAGTTAAATTTGGGTCTGTTAGGTTGTTAGGATGATTGTCCTTAGCTCAATAGGCTTGGTCTGCTTGTGTCATGTGGGATGTAGACACCTCCTTGTTCCTAAGAATAGTCGCCAGCCTTGAGACCTTAAATGATCAAAATCGATGGGAACCTGGGCTTGAGCATTGCTTATGTGTCCTGGAGGTCATAACCATTGCAGGGTAGGACGGGTGGGTAGTCATTCTTATTTTCTTCGTCGATTGATTATCGTCCATTGCTTCCAGATGCTTGATGTGCTTCTTAGGTCATTATGTTGTTGTCATATGAGTTGCATGCATCATGTTCATCGTCGTGTTGCGACGTTGACTATAATTTCTTTATTACCCTTATACACATGCACACACAAAAAGAAAAATTGCACTTGTTATGTGAGGCTTGTTGCCGTAACTAAATGGGAGGGTTGTTACATATGATATCAGAGCCGGTTCAACCCGTGACTTGGGATCACTACTGTTACACATTATTTTCATCATCCCTATGACCGTTAATGATGTAAACCTATATGTTGCCTTCAGAGGGGTCAGTGGCCTGAGTTCCTGAAGAGAAAAGGGAGAAGAACTTTTCCTGAGAAAAGAAGTTGCATTTTCCCTTGTAAAAACGATGTAAAAAAGGAAGTTCGCAGGTTGCACCATAGCTAGGGTGCGAGATGTTCATAGGTTGGTCTATAGGCAGGGTGAAAGAATGCCTACACGTGGGAAAAACAAGCGTTTTCTTGAATCTTCTAGAAGGAGAAACTTCTATGGTGAGGTGGCATCCAAATGGTTTGGATATTACTCGCTTTCATGATTTAGTGGGATCATCCTAACCTCCTCACCTTATCCTCTTCAACTTATAAAAGGAGAGGAGTTCTCATGTAGAAAGTTAGCTTTGGTTGGCTTGGAATTATCATCTTGGTTGGAGTGGCTTTGAGATTTGCTTTGTCAAGATAGATTGTGAGTAGCTATCAAATCCATGGTCTCAGAATCCTTGGAGAAAGAAGTGTGTGGGGAACGAAGGATAGTTGGAAGGGACCTTATGACATCAAGGCTATGGTTGTAATCTCTCTTTCGCATTTAATATGATACAGTAATATGATTCTTTACTATAAATCGTGTTGTGTTTTATTGTATGATTCCTTGATCACATACATAGGTTTATATTGAGTCTATGCTATTACCATCACTTTGGTTGGTTGTGTTCTTTTGCAGGATCATCATCGTATGAGCATTGGAACGGAGCTGGGATGGCGATGGCGAGAGGAAATGACATTTAAACGGTATGTCACTCATCCCTCTTTAGTTAGTAAATTCAATATCTAAAACTTAAGGAAAGTGTCATGTTCTGGTGTGTTTTGTTCTAGATACAGGTGGATCTAGGGAGATCAATTAGTGTCCACACCTATTGATTAGTCTGATAACAACTACGGCTTTCATTGATATGATTTGATTATACTGTTGCTAATCGAGTTGACTTGTGTGCGTGCAGGTTATCATGGTTAGAGGACACCGCAGAGGCAGATGACAGGGTGCTAGGGGAGGAGGCGCGACGCCTCCAGTAGCATCCATGCCCGAGGGGTCTAACCCCTAGGGAGACGAGTAGGTTCTCGGACAGGAGCATATAGCAGTTGGTGATGTAGATGGAATGATGAGATATTTTCAGCGCATGTCTGAGGAATTGATCAGCCGTTTGGATAGAGATGAGGCCAGGGCGTCGACACCCATTGAGGTTTCACCGCGCGCTCCGGTCGGTACTGGTAGCGTTCACTGTGAACTCGAGAAGGTCAAATTTCTCGAGTTATTTGGTGCCCCAGATGGTGCAGCCATCAAGGCATGGTTACAAAACATGGCGATGTGCTTCACACTTCACGATTATACCTCCAACATGAAGGTTCGCATGGTTGTCTTTCAACTGAAGGGGAGCGCTCTTCTATGGTGGAAGACGCTCCTACCATAGCTGAATATGGCCATCGAGGATGTGTCATGGGAACAACTCGAGGAATGGTTCTGAGAGAGATACCTTTCATAGGAATTCATTAAGCGTCAGCTCAATGAGTTCAATGCCTTACAACAGGGAGGTCGTACAATACCTGAGTATGAGGTCCATTTTATGGAGCTGCTCTGATATGCTCCTCACCTTAACACTGAGAAACTTAAGGTCAACAGGTTCGTGTTCAGCCTTAACGACATCATACATGTAAAGGTCAGGATTTTGATGCCTCAAACCTTGCATGATGTCGTCTAGAAGGCCCTCATAGCAGAGGAGGAGCTAATCAATGGGGGTCAGACCAGGATTTCAGCGAGACCAGCAGGGTAGGTGTCATCTGGAGCACAGTAGCATCAGACACCATCCAAACATACGTCAGGATATCATGGCTTCCAGAGGGGATCCACTTTCACTACACCTCGGTGACTGATGCCTCAGCAGTGGACACCTTATCGAGGACCAAAGCATCAGCAGCAGCGTCGACCGCAGCAGCAGCAGTTTAGGCCGGTGGGGAGCCACACTACCAGCCACACTACCAGCCTGACTACCCTATGGATAGGACTAGAGTATCCGGATCAGCTAGACCCACTACCATAGGAGATATGGGCAAGGCCCATCAGATTCATGCAGCGGTGAATAACGGCTAGGCAGAGCACCAGTCGACTATGCTTGAGATGACAAGTATCGTCACTGACCAAACCCTTAGTATTTTGATAGATCCCGATGCGACTGAGAGTTTTATTTCTAGTGTAGCGCTAAAAAGGATTAGGGTAAAGGAAGTCAAACAAGATGATTTTATCTTCATAGAGATGGCTTCGGGAGCCAAACAGAAGGTTGGAGGAAAGGTTACGGGTTGTATCCTTAACCTAGGGGAGTTTTCCACAAGGGCCAACCTGTACATCATGATCTTAGGATCTTATGATGTCGTGATTGGTATGGACTGGTTGGAATCGCATGAGGCGATACTCAACTGTAAGACGAAATGGTTGAGCTTGGTCGATGACGAGGGACAGAGACAGGTGATTGTAGGCCGGAACCAGGGGTTTTCCCTGAGGTTCATCTCTTCCTTTCGACTTAGGAAGAGAATGCGCAAGGGGTGCAAGATTTATGCGATCCTTGTGTTAAACAAGAAGGGAGTAGCAGAAGGTTTAGAACACCTTCCAATGGTGAGAGAGTTTGTTGATGTATTTTCGGAGGATTTACCTGGGATTCCCCTGGAGAGGGATTTGGAGTTTACCATAGACCTAAAACCAGGGACTTAACCGATTGTAAGAACACCTTATCGGATGTCGACCCCAAAGTTACAAGAGTTGAAAATGCAACTGAAGGAGTTGTTGTTCTTGGGACTGATACGTCCAAGCGTTTCACCGTGGGGTGCACCTGTTATTTTCATATGAAAGAAGGATGGGTCGTGGGGCTCTACATTGACTACCATCAACTGAAAAAGGCCACAATCAAGAATCAGTATCTGTTGCCGAGAATTGATGATCTGTTTGATCAAATGAATGGTGCGACAGTGTTCTCCAAGATCGATTTGCGATCAGGGTATCACCAATTATGGATCAAGGAGGATCATGTCCCTAAGACTGCATTTAAAATGAGGTTTGGACATTACGAGTTTACTATTTTACCATTTGGACTGACAAATGCCACAGGGGTATTTATGAGTTTGATGAACAGGGTGTTCTGCAAGTACTTGGACAAGTTTGTCCAAGTATTCATTGATGATATTTTGATTTACTCTCGGACGACGGAGGAGCATGACAAGCACTTGCGCTTGGTACTACAGTGTCTGCGAGAGCAAAAATTGTATGGGAAGTTGTCCAAATGCTCTTTCTATCAATCGAAGATTCACTACTTAGGGCATGTCATCTCCGACGAAGGCATCGTCGTGGATCCAGCTAAGGTCAAGGCTATCATGGAATGGCCTACGCCGACGAATGTATCGGAAGTGCGTAGATTCATGGGTTTAGCAGGACACTATCGATGGTTCGTCGAGGGATTTTCGAGGATAGAAAATCTGATCACGGAATTGTAGAAGAAAAACAATAAGTTTGTTTGGACCGAGAAATGCGTGGAAGAATTTTGGAGGCTCAGGGAGTTGTTGACAACAACACCGATACTAAAGGTCCCTAACATGGGCACAGACTTCTTGGTATGCACTGACGCATCCAAGGAAGGCTTAGGTGGGGTCTTGATGCAAGATGGATGAGTGATAGCTTACATCTCGAGGAAACTGAGAAGGCATGAGGAGAACTACACAATGCACGATTTGGAGTTGTTAGCCATCGTATATGCCTTGAAGGTTTGGAGACACTACCTTGTTGGACGAAAATTTCAACTAAATACTAACCATTGTGGACTACAACACATATTTACGCAAAGCGAACTGAACGCACGACAACGGCGTTGGTCGGAATTGCTTAGCGAGTACAAATTTCAGATTACTTACATAAAAGGAACAGTGAACTGAGTGGCGGATGTATTGAGTCGGAGACCACGCATATTTTCGGTGCTACCTCTTCAGATGAATCTACGTGAAAATATTTTAACTTTACAACGTAATGATGACTGGTACAAAGAGGTCGAGGGTTTTATCGGAAAAAACACAAAGATGGTACCACGATTTGAAGGATTTTTGTTTGATAGCGATGGATTATTGAGGTTTAAAAATCGGATCTACGTACCGCCGAACGACGAGTTGAGGATGTTGATCTTGAGTGAGTCTCATAGAGAAGTGTACATGGCTCACCCGGGAGTCACGAAGATGAGGGCAGATGTTAAACCCTTATTCTTCTGGAAGGGAATGAAGGCCGACATAGTCAACTATGTGGCCAGATGTCTAGAATGTCAACAGGTAAAGGCTGAACATAGACACCCAGGAGGACTACTACAACCACACGCTATTCCAGAATCGAAATGGGAGGTTATTTCGATGTATTTTATTGTTGGATTGCCACTGATGGCAAGGAGACATGACTCAATTTTCGTAGTAGTAGACACTCTGACGAAGAGTGCTCACTTTATTCTGGTGCGCATGATGTATCAGGCACCTGACATAGCTAGAGTTTTCATCAGTGAGATTGTGAGGCTGCATGGCGTGCCTAAGAGGATTATATCTGATTGAGGATCGGTGTTTACTGGACGATTTTGGATGAGTTTCCAAGAGGCCTTGGGAACCCAACTTAACTTTAGTACTGTGTATCACCTGGAGACTGACGGGAAGACCGAACGAATGAACCAGACCTTGGAGGACATGTTGCGCATGTACGTGATGGACCAACAAAATCGTTGGGAAGAATTATTGCTGCTACTGGAGTTCGCTTACAACAATAGTTACCAGAGCACCATTAAAATGGCGCCTTTCGAGTTTCTTTATGGGAAACCATGTCAGATGCCTTTGAGTTGGGATCGGCTCGAGGATAGGGTCCTGGTGGGACCAGAAGCGATCCAAGAAATGGAAGAGAAAATGAAAAAAATAAGATAAAGGATTAAAGAAGTGCAGGATCGACAGAAGAGTTATGCCGATGAGCACCGTGTCGACCGTAGTTACGATGTCGGTGATCGAGTCTTCTTGCAGGTTAAACCGCATAAAAGTTCGATCAAGTTTGGGAAGGGAGCTAAACTCTCTCCTAGGTTCGTGGGACCTTTCGAGATTATGGAGAGAAAGGGGCCAGTGGCCTATCGACTAGCCTTTCCATATTCTTTGAGGCGTATGCACGATGTTTTTCATGTATCTATTTTGAGACATTATATTAGTGATCCTACACATGTTATTGACATGATTTCCTTGCAAGTGATGGATGAGGGGGTGCTCACGGCTGAGCCAATCCACATTTTGGATCATCGTGTTCAACACCTACGATGTCTAGCAATATAGCAGTTCAAGGTCCAGTGGGACAATTATAGTCCGCACTCGGTGACCTGGGAGGAAACATATGATATGCACCAACAGTTTCCATTTTTGTTTGATAGATAGACATATGATACTGTGATACACTTTATTTCGGCATTTATACTGTGAAACTTTGAGACTAATTTTAGAACAAGAGGGGGTGTATGTAACATCCCGCTCTGGCGCACTGAGTGAACTTATTTTTTGAGGACACTTGCTCGCAAGTGATCCGGATTATTATGCTATTAAAACTTGTGATTTTGATTATGAGGCGTTATGGGTTGATGACATGTTGTTTTACTACATTGACGTAGACAAGTGTTATTGACTCGGTTTTACTGAGTGTGCAGGGTTTTGGACCTCGAGGATGCAGAGGCATCGACAGAACGTCTTGGACTCTAGATCGAGTCAGGGAGTGTGCCATTGGGGTTTGATTGTTTTACTATGATATTAGTGCATATAACTAGATGATATGATATGGATATGTTCTGACATGATTTGTTGATGATGCAGGCTAACAATAGCTTGCCGACCAGACTCACATATGGAGTAAAGGGGTCACGCACGACTACCAGAGATGTTGAGGGAGAGGTGTGGACAACAACCCTACCACAGCCTACTAGCACTCCCGCTGTGGCTCGAACTGTAAGTTAACAATTACCTAGTTAGAGAGGACCCACTATGCCATGAGAGTAGACTACGATAGTCACTCACAATGATTCTAAGGGGCGCACAATAAGGCGTGGGCCTTATTCCTTAGAAGCCCTTAGTCTCCCACAAGTTCACCTGGCGGAGTGTTGACTCCAAGGGTTATTGATGTCTACCAAGTCAGTCAAGAGGCGAGTGGCACCCTTGGAGCATGTGGTGTGTCCTGAAGGGCACGTCACACAAAGAAAATGGAGAGTGATGAGTGGCACCCTTGGAGCACGTAGTGTGTCCTGAAGGGCACATCGCATAAGGGAACAAATGAGGCGAGTGGCACCCTTGGAGCACCTAGTGCGTCCTGAAGGGCATGTCGCATTGTTGATGATAGAGGAATGAACCTAGATGGACTTAGGACGAATAACATGTTAATAAAATTTCAAAACAATTTCCCTAATTAAATGTCGCCCTATACGAAAATTTAAGGTTTAAGTCTAAACTATGCTAGTGGTAAAATTTTATCTCTCTATAAAAAAAAATAATAATAACAATAAAAATAATAAAAATAAAAATCACATAAATAATAATTATGACCTTAGTTAAATCTTGTAACAAGAAGGGAATAAGAAATTTAATTTATTCATAAAAAATAAAAATAAAATTGTTGGAATAAAATTTAAAAGAAAAAGGGGAATTAATGGTTTTATTATTTTGATAATTTTAAAATATTAATTAAATGAGAAAAGGGAAAAAGTGTTAATTTCCACACATGACCTTTTGATTTCTAATTAAAAAGGGGAAAGAGGGAAAATCAAAAAATTTAGGAAACTAGGAAAAGAGGTAAACATAAAAAGGGGAAAAGGGGAAACATAAAAGTCAAACTTAGAAAAAGTATCTACCATTTAAGAGCTTTCTAATTTAAACTGAACAAGCAATTTAATAAAAAGGAAAGTTATTAAAACCTGTAAGAGATTTTGGGGACACCTAGGAGTGATTCTAGGAGTAACTCTAGGGGGGTGAGGGAAATAAAGATAATTAATTAATTAAAGAAGTTAATTTATGACGAAGGGGATGGGTGACACTTGTAGGGGGAGGAACTTTTAGGAAATTAATTATAAAAACTTCACTAAAAGAGAATTTTTGGAAAGTAAGGAACCACGAAACTCTATATAATGAAGGGTGGTAATGGAGGTTGGGGATATTCTTTTTGTGTAACGTTACGCTGCAGAAATATCTACTTGACTAATTTACTTGTGGGAGTTGGGGATACCCAGCTTGGAGAGGAGTGGTATCTCGGCCTTGCGAGGCGAGTTAGGAGCTAGTCGAAATCTCTGGATAGTGTGTGTGACCCCTTTGCGGCTCGAGGGGATAAGGGGGAAGAAGAGTACCCCTAGCATTGCCTGGGAGGTACCAGTGAAGTCTCGACGGTCGGGGAGCAAGAGTTGCATGGAGTGCACGGGACGTCATTCGAAGCGGGCGATCAGGAAATGGTACACTCTCTTTATGGTAGAATGTATTAGGACTTATGCTTGGATCTGCTTAATTAATGGAAAAGTAAAATGATGTTTTTTAAATTGGTGACTGAAACCTTCCTTAGCTTAGCTAGATGGTTGTTGACCACCATGGCCTTCGTTTTCCTGCATGTCGTGACTGCCCTGTGGTGTTGATTGTGACCTTGAGGTTGTTTAGCCTTCATCCCTAGCTCACCAATCCTCGCCTGAGCAGTCGGCCAGGAGCCTGATCTACGGTCGTCACCTTAGCGTTAAAAGACCTATGGATCTCAACGCCCTACTTTTATGTGCGAGGATGATGAGCAAAGGACGAACCTATTAACTGTCTACCTTGATGTTGTCCTTGGATGAAGGTTCGACTTGCTCCTTGAGGCATTTAAATAACCTTGAAATTTTAATTGATGGAAATGTTTCTTAACTTTGTGTTTCTTAGTTGTCGAATAAGTTTATCGCTGTTTTTTTTATATATTGTTGGATGATTTGGCACTTCATTGCATTACCTCCTTTGCAACTTAAATCCGTGTTGTTTTAATGCTGCCCTTTCTTTTCTCTGCGGATTTTATCCCTGCACATTAATATTGATGATTTTTTGTTTGAGCTTTTGCCAATTCGACTGGCTGCCTACGAATTATTCTAGATTGCATATTCTGGTGTGTTGGGCTGGAGATATTACCTTGGACTCTCTGCATCTTTTTTTATTTGCTAACTTACCCTGTGGAATGCATTTATGGGGGTGTTTGTTCCCACTGTTGGGATTGCTTTGGGGGTAAAAGATCAACTTCAGAAAAGTGATTTCACTCTGCATAGTTATCCCTTCTAATGACCATCTCGCTTAGTTGTTTCATCACCTTTAAAATCAAATTCACTCTACGTATTAACCCTTTTTATTGATTATCCCTTTTATCTAGCAATAGCATCACACTGCGAACCTTTTTTTTTGTTCCGCCAAATCCTTTGGTGTTTTCAAATTATTTTTTTGTGGCGAATTATTCACTCTGCATATGCTGGCATTCCATGGCAACCTGGTTCACTGGTGACAACGATTTATCTTTGGAATGGCCACTCCTTGGACAGAGGATGTAACCTGGTTGTTAGTGTTTCACCTTTATGATTGTGACTACGATTTATAATCTAAATGATAGTGATTGGTAGTGTAGACCTGCACTTGATTACTTTGTACATGCCTGAGTCATTACGAGTTTATTGCCTTCATTTTCGATGAAACAAGCCTACGTGTGTCTTACTGGCTGAGTGTGTGCCTGCGTGTGTTCACCCTATTGTTTGTGTGCTGGCTTGTTCAGTAACGATTTTATGGCTACGTGGTAAGCCCAAACCCTAACTTGGATATCGTTGTAATGAAGGAAAGCTTTAAACTAATTTTGATATTACAGGCGTTCCATCTATTTCTCACCGTTATCACAACAAATACTAATTCAACGCGACAATTCACCCAGTAATCATATACTGGTGATTTTGTTTTACTGCAGTAGCTCCAGGAATTGTCAATTCAAAATTTTAATGGTAGCCATGTAATGACTCCAGAATCCTTAATGCTCGAGGTAATGATTACCCCTATTGAAATCATTGTAATTGGAATATTGTTGAAGAAAAATAATGGTTGTAGAATAGGAGATTCATTGTCATCCTTTATTTAGATTGACACGATTGGTATGCAATCGATCGGTATATTTTTAAAAGTGTAAATAAACCAAAGGTTGATTAGTATCCTTCAATTGTAAATAAATAAAGGCTCAGCGTAGAGGGTAAATATACATTATTTAATCAATATTAGAATCAACCTTAACAGTTAACTGACACATCCATAATTCATGGATTGTATATAATTTATTGAATGATGTTATGCAGGATTGAGTTTACATCAAGCTTAATTTACAGAAATTGGAATGTCATTTCAAACCTCAACTCTGCAACATAATTATGATCCTATTTAAAATTTATCTATAATCATATCTTTATTTAATAATAAATTGATACTTGTGTGTAATTGTAAAAGCTGGGGTGATGGAAGAGGATATTGATAATTTAAGAAGCCTACATTGCACACAACATAAAATCCTAATAGTTAATAGGGATAAAAGCCCTTTTTATTTTAAAGGAATTTTTTTATAGGAAGGGAAGGTAGCATGATGTAATGATGTAACAAATTTAATTGATGGATTAAGGAATTCACCTTATTTATTTTCAATGAGTTATATAATAAGTTTTAGGTATTAACACTTTATGTCACAACAAATACTTCACTTAATTTAGGTTGTATCTTGATGTCATTTTTCATTTTAGACATGCTAAGTTGGGCTCATAATGGATGATTAAAATAGACTGTAATTATTGACTAGCTTGACTCGACGATTGATCGGGATATCGGCGAAGTCGTTTTTGGCTTGCACTTCCCGTTGAGGGTGTTGTTGTTCATTACTTTAATGTTGTACTTGGTTGTAAACTTTTGATGCGCTTGGTTGGCTCACTGAAGGGTTCTAGTTATTTGTGTAATTAAATTTGGGTGCATTAGGTTGTTAGGATGATTGTCCTTAGCTCAGTAGGCTTGGTCTGCTTGTGTCGGGTGGGATGTAGACACCTCCTTGTTCCTTAGAACAATCGCCAGCCTTGACACCTTAAATCGTCAAAATCAATGGGAACCTGGGCTTGAGCGTTTCTTATGTGTCCTGGAGGTCCTAACCATTGCAGGGTAGGACGGGCGGGTAGTCATTCTTATTTTTGTTGTCGGTTGATTGTCGTACATTGCTTCCAGATGCTTGATGTGCTTCTTAGGTCGTTATGTTGTTGTTGCGTGAGTTGCATACATCATGTTCATCATCATGTTGTGACATTGAGTATAATGTCTTTATTACCCTTCTACACATGCACACACAAAAAAAAAAAATTGCACTTGTTATGTGAGGCTTGTTGTCATAACTGAACGGGAGTGTTGTTACACTATGTTTCATTTACCTAGAACTATTTATAAATAGGATAAAAAATATGGTCACACAAATATGTTAATACATTCCTATATTCATTCTTATAGATGTCACAATGTCATATATAGGTGTGTGTCCTTTATATATGGACATATGGAAAGGACTTGTTAAGTGTCATATATATTACACTATAAAAATTTGTCACAATAGATCATACCATAGTTTATAAAATCAATTATATGTAATGTTTTGTT
Source organism: Picea engelmannii (assembly GCA_009831015.1). NCBI lineage: Eukaryota > Viridiplantae > Streptophyta > Pinopsida > Pinales > Pinaceae > Picea > Picea engelmannii. The sequence goes on along the minus strand of ML783400.1, from coordinate 255,954 downwards.
TTAAAATTAAGATTTAATTTACTATTTGGATAACAAAACAACATAAAATGCTTAAGAAAATAACATACCAACCATGAACAAAATTAACATAACAATCATGAACATAATTAACAAAATTAATTCTATTCTATTTCTGTCATATTTAATTCATATTTAATTCTATTAATTCTGTCATTTTTCATAAAATGACAACAAATACAACAAAGATCATAAACACAAAATAGTTTAGATATGTATTACTCTTAGTTATAACAGCATATCAAACACAGATCATAGAACATGAAAAAATCTTCTTGTATGAGTGTCATTATGAACATCAGTGTCATTATGAACGAATATGGTGGAATTGCTTATAAGAAAAGAATGTATTGTACTTTAGTTTGTTCATGGAGCCTTTTGTGGTCTCATATCATATTAGCTCATTACTTCAGCATGTTCAACCCTATACAGTTAGTCAGTATGATTACAACATGTTTGATTCATGGTTCTGTACACTTCCTTTATCCCTATTGTTTCCATGATTGTAATTTTTAACTAAAAATTTAAATCTCCTAAAGAATTAAATTAGCAATATTATTAGGAGAGAAGTGGAGTTTTTTTCAACGTTGTACTTATTTTTCTCCTATTGCAGCAACTACTATAGACGTATTTTTGTATTTCAAGATTTTTGTTAGGTCTGTTAAATATTGTGATATGTACTAGGTCCTTTATGGTGATGTTTGTTTATAGTTGTTGTCAGAGTCTAATTTTGTTCAGTTTGGGCACTATTCAGGGTAGTGGTGGCCCTGTAGCAGTCAGGCTTAGCACTTGGTCTCACTGTTTATAGTTAGAATAGCTAGTCTGTGTCCTGCCCTAAAGTTTACAGTCTCTTTAGGCCTTTGTCTATTTTTTGCAACTCTGTCTATTTGCTTAGTGGTTGTATGGATTTCCTATGGAACTGGGCCTTTGTTACTAGTTGTAGATATACTTATCCTGTTGCTTGAGGTACTACATGGACATGGCCGAATATGGCCATGTCCATGTACATTGACATGCCCGAATTCGGGCATGTCCCTATACATGGACAGGGCCATATTCATCCATGTCCATGGACAGAGACATGTATGAATTCGGGCCTATCCCTGTACATGGACAGGGCCAAATAAGGCCTTGTCAACATTCTAAACTCAAAATTTTAACTAAAAATTTAAATTTTCTAAAAATTAAACATTTAAACATATTTGAAATTCGGCCCTGTTTAAAAATTTAAAATTTGGCCCTATTTAAAAATTTAAAATTCGACCCTGTTTAAAAATTTAAAATTCGAGCCTCTTTAAAAGTTTAAAATTTGGCCCTGTTTAAACATATTTGAAACATGTTTAAAATTTTAAAATTTAAACATATTTAAACATAAGGGACAGAGACATATTTGGCCCTGTCCATGTAAAGGTACAGGACTGAATTCGGGCCTGTCACTATACATGGACAGGGTTGAATAAGGTCCTGTCAACAATCGAAAATTAACTTCTAAATTCTAAAATTTAAATAGAAATTTAATATTTAAGCCCGAAATAGAAATTTAAATAGAAATTTAAAATTTAAATTCTAATATTCTAAAATAACTTCTAAATTCTAAATTCTAACTTCTAACTTCTACATGGACAGGGCCGAATAAGGCCCTGTCAACATTCTAACAAAATTTCTAAACTCAAATTTTTAACTAAAATATGAATTTTCCAAAAATTTAAACATATTTGAAATCTGGCTTTGTTTAAAAATTTAAAATTCGGCCCTGTTTAAAAATTTAAAATTTAAACATATTTAAACATAATGGACAAGGCCATATTCATCCCTGTCCATGTCCATGTATAGAGATAGGCCCAAATTTAGGCATGTCATTATACATGGACAAGGATGAATAAGTCCCTGTCAACAATCTAAAAATAAAATTTAAATCCTAATTTTAAATTTTAAATTCTAAGCTATAATTGAAAATATCCTAATCTAAACATACATGGACTGAACGCCCACTGCTCCAACGTCCACAACACCACCCGACCTCTTCTCCAACGTCCACAACACCGCCCGTCTTCCTGCAGCAAATGCTCTCCGTCCGCACACCAAACACCATACACCTCGCACAACAAATAACAAATGCTCTCCGCCTGCACAACAAACACCATACACCTCTCACAACAAACGCTCTTCGCCTGCACAACAAACACCAAACATGTATGAACTCACAAAAACTATTGCAGGATCAATGTGCAAGTAATATATAAACCTTTTTTTGGTCGAACTAATCTTTCAACCAAAATAATCTTTCGACTGAAAAGTTCTTTCGATCGAAAGATATTTCAGACGAAACATTATTTTGGCTGGAATATCCTTCAGCCAAAACGATGTTACCAGATGAAAAATATCTGTCTGGATAAAATTGTACACAAAAATCGAGGGTGTCATCAGGGTGTCGGTCGATTTAACGTTCAAAGGTTTGGCCGAAAAACTAGTACTTTCGGTCGAAAAGAAAATTAGTTCGGCCGAAAAAATGTTTTTCGGAATTTTGGAGACCCGATTGTCACAAAAGTGTTACCCACCTTCATGAATTCACCCAGGAACATTTTGTGTTTTTTTCATTTATTTTTAGTTCTTTTTCTTTTTCACCTTGTTTTTTAATTTATTTTTTTTAATGTGTTTTTTTCTTCATTTAAAAAAAAGTATTTGCAAAGATTTTCTCCATTCTAATTATTTATTTTTTGATGAAAATTTAAAAAAAAAAAAAATAGTTTGTAAATAAATTTTCAAGTGTCCATTTGGAGTCAAATTTTGGATTGTTTATTTTCATAGGGATTGGTTGTCAAGGCCACAATTTCAATTCGATCGTAAATAACTATAATTTTAATATTTAGAAAAAAAAAATTATATAACATCATTTGTTTATTTAGGTGTTGATTTTAAGGTTTTTTTGAGCCACTATATGCGTTTTGAAGGCCATGCTTGAAAAATGTTGTAATTTTGACCCCGTTTGAAAAAAATGTGCTACCGGTAGCACCGCTTTTTGATTTGGGGGTTGATTTTCATGTTTTTTATGCAAAAATATGGGTTTTGGGGGGCAAAGTTATCGTTTTGAGGTCACCGTTCTCAATAAGTTGGTAACTTTGTTCTTTTAGGAAGATAAAATATTGAAAACAATCAAGAATATATCTTCACTCCAAGAAGTGATAAAAGAGGAAGAATTCCATGAACAACAACAAGAGGATATTAAAGAATCATGGACCGCATTTGATGTAGAGAAATCATTAGAACCTGAGACTGAGGGATCTCTAGCTTGCCTATCCTCATATCCTTTATGCATTCAAGAGACCAATAAACAAATATTAGAAGATCCTCAAGATGTGATAGAGGACATACAGAACCAAGAGAATAATGACTACATTGAAGAATGGTTCCAGGAAGTATTCACGCCAAAGAACTACTTCACTCTTCAACATTTATTGACAACAAATCAAACAAATCAGCTAGTTTCTCATATCATGGCATCTATAAAGGTACAGTTGTCGAATTTGGATATAATTTTACTTGAGATCATGTTATGCAAATGGATCCATTGGAAGTAAGTAATCCTATACTTGAAAGAGATTCGCTTTTTCAAGAAAAGTAGGATAGAGTAGAAGAATAAATAAGAAAAAAATAAGGCCAGTTGTGAAAACCAATTTATTGGTGCAACTGGACATGAGTTTTTCTTGAAAACCAGGCAACTGGTGGGAAAAATTATAAATCAGTTCTACATTTTGAATCAATCAGTTATTTACGGATTTATAAATTATGGTGCAATAATTGTCATCAACAGAGCAGAGTTTCAGATTCAAAATAAACTACAGACTTTCAATATTTGCATCCATCTCTCCAGCCATGTAGTATCCCTACAAATGATCATTAAAATATAAGGAGCATTTTGATAATGAATATTAAGTGATCTGTATCGGAAGCATGATCTAGCTATCAGATTGAACCTCTCTCTTCAGTCAACAAGCCAACAAAGCACAACCATTTGTGTCCAAGACAAGCAAAACTCCAAGGCATATTTGTTGAAACAATTTGTCTATTTGAAGAATTGATTTATTTGACGTAAATTTTGTGAGATCACTACAAATCTCAAAGTATATATCGATTTCCTCTATTTCAATGAATATTTATTTGGGAATTCATCTCTTGTATGAATTATATATGTGTATATCAAGGTTGAAATCGATACAGTAGGATCAAAGATCAAACGGCATCTGTAATAATAATATTTTCATCTCTGTAGTTTAGATTGTGAAATTCATCAAGCAATATTCACTCTGCTCCAAACCTCACAGTGACTTCGATCTATTGATTTGATATAGCAAGTTCCATGTAGATCAGAATTGCAATCTACTCCCTCATGCATCTGTTGTAACTATTTTTATGTTGTGTTAACTGCAAATATAAGAATCATATGACATGAATGATGGCAATGATAAGAATAGAGGAAGTAGATAAATTAATAATTCACTGTTGCAACGAATTTATTTTTATTTCCTTCTTCTTCATCTCATTTTTCCTCGGCTTTTAGGGAGAACATTTGTGGTAGGCTTACTAGAAAAAAATGGTTGCTTGTGCGATGACTTTTCTTTGTTCATCATGCTTCTCTTACTCTAGCATGATTAGATGAAACATTCAAAGTTTATAACAATAGAAGATAATCAAACATAATATTTCATAAGGATGCATGAGGGCATGCATTATCCTTAGTGTGGGGGAGAGAGAGCATTGGGTTATCAATGTCCTTTTATGGTTCCAGATATAGGTGGATTTCACTCTATTCATATGACCTTTAGATAGTCTTCAACATATTTGTTTTGGCCCAAGCATCAAAGCACCTAGTACTCATCTTCTTCTCATCATTTTCAAATCATCATGACAATAGAGAGGTAAAATGGAATAATAGAATTTCAAGTATTTGATTTTTTCCTCAACTATCAAGGTTTCTTTTAAACAAATTTTGCAGAGGACAGTTGCACAAGATCATATCTTAGTTTTCCTTATGAATATATTTTTAAAGCAATTATGCATCTTTTTAGACTTTCTGTAGCTAAAGAAAGGATGTTATAACCAACAAACTATTCCTAGGCATGATCTTTGTATGCCATTTGCATGTAGAAGAAGCTGAATAAAAAAATTCTAACATATGGGTTTTGAGGAGAATATGAAAAATTGAGTATTAAGCAGGTTGTTTTCCAAAAAAAATAATGATAAAGAATATACAAGAATTTTTTTAAAAAGATATAATAAAAATTACCATTATTTATATTAACAGTTACAACTACCTTTCTATAGTTGATTTGAAGTTTTGAATGGTTGCACGCATCCCAAGATGAGATTATGACATGGATATGGTTTCAAATCATGAACATATGGTTATCTACCTATCATCCTATGTTGAAATTCCTCTGGTTCATCAAATGAGTTTAGTCAAAATTGTGGTCAATGCATGAATAAATGGAAAATTATGCAAGATGGATCAATGCCAAATCAACCATGAGCTTTTCCTGAAGTAGTACTTCAATAAAAGTCAGAATATTTGGGTCATCTCTTATAGCACACAACAAAATTCTCATTCTCATACATTTTTTATGTTCTTTTGGCTCATGCACATTAATTTAAAACCTCTGGCAGCATACATTTGATTACATGAATCCTACGTCAATGCACAGTACCAATCATTAGCTCTTACAAAGCAATTCAATATTCTTTGGTATGGTTTAGAACACTTAGTTCTAAGGTTTTAGTTTATTTTCTATGTTCAAAACCCAACATGGATCACTCTGTACAATACCACTTTAAGTCTTCATGGATCCTTTTTCAGATCAACATCAACACCGCTTTTAGAAGACATCATCAACAACAATATTTAATTTGATCATCATCTTCATAATTTTTATCTGCAGTTACTGAAATTAGAAAGCAACATAATGAGTGAGCTTCAGCAGTAGAATCAATATGTGACCAACATTCAAACTCAACCATGCTCTAACTCCAGCTTCAAGAGTGATCATTTTTTCAGGTTACGGGTAAAATAGAGGTAATAACTTTTTAAATCATTTTGCATTTGAAATTATGAATTGTGTGGAAGATTGGACAAATCATAAATATTTAAGATTTATTTATTCTATGGTTTATCCTATCCTACTACTATATGTCTCAATTCCCAATGCATTTCCAAAAAATATGCCTACCCTTGTATCCTAAGTATCCAAAATCCATATTCATATCCTAAAAATCCTTAGAAATCATGATCGTACAACAATGAATGATTCTATCATAATTGACCATCACCACAATTTTGAATGATAATCAAATAGCTGCATGACCATTTTTATGATCTGAAATTCGATCTCATCATATCAGGAAATCACCTAAACTTTCATCCTCATTTAGCAATTCACTGTATTTTCTCCCCGCATTCTTCTTTCCCTATGACTAAGAGTATTTTTCCGAACATAATTTTCTCAAATTCTCTAAGAATTTGAAATTTTAGATTAGTATATTAAGGAAGAAAATGAAAAATTGAAATTCATTGTGAAGAAGATATGGAAGAAAAAGAACAGCTAAAGAAAGAGAAGAATCTCATGACAAGACAAGTAAGGATATGGTATATAATGAATCAGAAAACCAAAAACAAGAACAGGAGACTACAAATCTGTAACATCCCGCTCTGGCGCACTGAGAAAACTTATTCTTTGAGGACACTTGCTCGCAAGTGATCTGGACTTTTATGATAAGAAAACATTTATCCTTGATTATGATGCGATATGATAGATGACATGATGTTTTACTGCTTTGA
>ML783400.1:237871-248224 GCA_009831015.1 Picea engelmannii | reverse complement strand
TTATTGGAGGAAAGAGGGGGATGGACGACACTTGTGCGAAGGAGAATATTTAGAATATTTTATTAAAACTTAATTTAAATGTGATTTAGGGAAAGTTGGAGGTTCTAAAAACTCTATAAAAGAAAGGGAAGATGAGGAAGAAAAGGATCGGTTGTTAGAGTAATGTTACACTACCGAATTTGTGACTTGACTGATTACTTGTGGGGAGTTGGGACATCCCAGCGCGGATAGGAGTGGTAGCTCGGCCTTGCGAGGCGAGCTGGGAGCTAGACCTACCATCTGGATAGTGTGTGGCCCCTTTGCGGCTCGGGGGGCTAAGGGGGAAGCAGAGTACCCCTAGCGACTGACTGGGAGGTATCGGTGAGGTCTCGACAGTCGGCGAGTGGGAGAAGCACGGAGCACGCGGATGACACACGGAGAAAGTGATAAGGCAAAGGTATGATTTTTAATTTGGTAGAATAAAATGCATTACAACTCATGTTGGGATTAGTATATCGGTTTAAATGGTTGATTAGCTAATTTTATTTATTTACTCCGTGTTTTATGTATTGTGGGATAATTTAACCTTGCATTTTTATGCATGGATGGATAAACTTACTCTGCATTTATGGGCTTGGTTCCCGTTGATCATCTCTTACCCTGTTTTTTTTTACCTGGTCTTCAAACCTGTCTCTTCTTGGGGAGTTTTTGGACCTCTGCAACCATTTTATTTAGGCATACCAATCGTAGCCTCTTCCCCCAGCTTGGGATGTACATTCCTGAAGGTTTTTTTTTCCGCATTTAAAATTTTGGATTATAGTTTTGCAGTCTGGGCATGCACTATTAGTTAAGGCATTGATTTCTTACATCTGAGGGCATATTAGAGGCGAATTTGTCTGCATCAGAGATCTATATTTTACCTCTGCCAATTTTAGCTAAAATCTCGAACTCGTCCTGTTGGCAATCGTTCTGTCATTGTTATACAGATAATACCGTTGGTTATTATATGGAATTAAAACTGAATTTGAATTCGTTCTGGCAATAGGTGTTTGGCATTTTCGTTTTTGAAAAATTGTATCTGAGATTTTGTTCTGGCAATAGGTGTTTGGCATTTTCGTTTTTGAAAAATTGTATCTGAGATTTCGTTCTGGCAATAGGTGTTTAGCATTTTCATTTTTGAAAAATTGGATCCGAGATTTCGTTCTGGCAATAGGTGTTTGGCATTTTCGTTTTTGAAAAATTGGATCTGAGATTTTGTTCTGGCAATAGGTGTTTGGCATTTTCGTTTTTGAAAAATTGTATCTGAGATTTCGTTCTGGCAATAGGTGTTTGGCATTTTTCGTTTTTGAAAAATTGGATCTGAGATTTCGTTCTGGCAATAGGTGTTTGGCATTTTCGTTTTTGAAAATCTAGATCTGAGATTTCATTCTGGCAATAGGTGTTTGGCATTTTCATTTTTGAAAAATTGGATCTGATATTCGTTTTGGCAATAGGTATTGACATTTTCATTTTTGAAAAATTGGATCTGAGAATTCGTTTTGACAACAATTGTATGGGTATTTTTGTTTTGTAATATTGGATCTGAGACTTCGTTCTGGCAATAGGTGTTGGGCATTTTCGTTTTTGAAATATTGGATCTGAGATTTCATTCTGGCCGCCCCTTATATTTTCCTATTAATGCCCCCCCCTCCCACCCCCTTGTTATTTCTAGCCCTGACAGTCTGCAGTTGCATTGAACAGAGAAGAAACGCTTCCTTCTAGCTGCTTAGCGGTTTCCCTTGCTTAAAACAGCACTCCCTTGACTAGCCTCCCATTTTGGCCATAATTGCAGGACAGCGGACAACAGCCTTTTTAATTTAATTTAATGACTGGACGTTGTTATGAGGGCTATCGTTGGTTTATTATTTATGTTGGACAGTGTTGAGCCTGTCAGGTGGACTGCGTTGATTACTTCTTGTGCCTCTGACTGCGGGGTGACAGGTTCCCCATTACTGCATTGTTTTCTTTATTTACTCATCACTCAGGTTTTTCAGGCTTACTCCATTCCTGGCGTGATATCCATGTAAATTTCCAATGCTGGCTTTAGATGATTTTAGAATATTACTGAAATGGTAGAACATTGCTTAAATGACAATTCTTAATTATTCATTATTCTTGATTAAAACTTGAATGAGTTAATGATTTTAGTAGGTTGCATTATTATGGCATTCTAAATTTAGATTGATGTTAAATTTTTGCTTTAAATGATAAATCACAACTATTCCCTTTTAATCAATGAATGAGATAATTGATTCTAGAACATTGCTTTAATTATAAATTAAAGGTTAAATTTCACTTTAATTAACAATTTTTAACCATTCATTATTCTTGATAAAAATTGGATTGAGTTTAATGATTTAGGATGTTATTTTATTCATGGCAGTATAATTATAGATTAATGTCAATTTTTTCTTAAATGATAAATCTTAACTATTCATTTTTATTTACAAGTAATGAATGAGTTAATTGATTTTAGAATACTGCGTTAACTTTAAATTAAATATTAAGATTCGTTGTAAATGAAAACTTTTAACTAGTCATTATTCTTGATTAAAATTGGATCAATTATTTGGTTAAATGTTATCCCAATCGAGAACCGACCTGCACAATAAGGTCCTGGAGTGATTAGTTTTAGAAGGTACCCTGATGACAAATTATGATCTAAAGTTGCGCAGTGGAATGGCCTTAAGACTCTTATAGATTGTAGTCCATTGTTTAAATTAATGTTGTACTTGGTTGTAACCATTACTTGCTTGGTCTGTTTGTGTTGGGCAGGTTGTAGACACCTCCATGTTCCTCAAAACAGTCGCCATCCCTGAGACCTTAAATGGTTAAAATCGATGGGAACCTGGGCTTGAGCGTTTCTTATGTGTCTTGGAGGTCCTAACCATTGCAGGGTAGGACGGGCAGGTAGTCAGTCATACTTATTGTCATTTGATCATCGTTAAATGCATGCAGTTACTTGTTGTGTATATTCTATTGTGTTGTTGTGTTCATCGTGGTTTGCGTCTGGTTCATCGTCGGGTGGCGACGCAGAGTCGAATGTGTTTGTTTCCCTTGTACACGCGCGCACACACTTTAAAATAAAAAAACATTGGCCACTTGTTATAAGAGGTTGGTTGTCGTAACAAAGAGGATCGCTACATATGGTATCAGAGCGGGTTCGACCCGCGACTTGGGATCGCTACGGCTTTCATTGACAGGATTTGATTATACTGTTGTTGATCGAGTTGATTGTGTGCATGTAGGTAATCATGGTTAGAGGACGCTGCGGAGGCAGACGATGGGGTGCTAGGGTAGGAGGCGCGACACCTCCAGTAGCATCCACGCCTGAGGGGTCTAACCCCCAGGGAGACGAGAAGGTTCTCGGACAGGAGCAGATAGAAGTTGGCGACGTAGTTGGGATGATGAGATCTTTTTAGTGCATGTCCGAGGCACTGATCAGCCGCTTGGACAAAGATGAGGCCAGGGCGTCGGCACCCGCTGAGGTTCTGTCGTGCACACCGGCCGTTACTGGTAGCATTCATCGTGAACTCGAGAAAGTCAAATTTCCCAAGTTCTTTGGTGCCCCGGACGGCGCAGCCGCCGAGGCATGGTTGGAGAATATGGCAATGTGCTTTTCACTTCACGATTATACCTCCAACATGAAGGTCCGCATGGCGGTCTTTCAACTGAAGGGGAGCGCTCTTCTATGGTGGAAGACGCTCCTACCACAGCTGAACATGTCCATTGAAGACGTGTCATGGGTACTGTTCGAGGAACGGTTCCGAGAGAGGTACCTTTCAGAGGAATTCATTGAGCGTCAGCTCAATGAGTTCAACGCATTATGATAGAGAGGTCGTATGGTGCCCGAGTATGAGTTCATCTCTTATAGCGCACAACAAATTGCTCATTCTCATACATTTTTTATGTTCTTTTGGCTCATGCACATTAATTTAAAACCTCTGGCAGCATACATTTGATTACATGAATACTATGTCAATGCACAGTACCAATCATTAGCTCTTGCAAAGCAATTCAATCTTCTTTGGTATGGTTTAGAACACTTAGTTCTAAGGTTTTAGTTTATTATCTATGTTCAAAGCCCAACATGGATCACTCTGTACAATACCACTTTAAGTCTTCATGGATCCTTTTTCAGATCAACATCAACACCGCTTTTAGAAGACATCATCAACAACAATATTTTATTTGATCATCATCTTCATAATTTTTATCTGCAGTTATAGAAATAAGAAAGCAACATAATGAGTGAGCTTCAGCAGCAGATTCAATATGTGACCAACATTCAAACTCAACCATGCTCTAAATCCGGCTTCAAGGGTGATCATTTTTTCAAGTTACAGGTAAAATAGAGGTAATAACTTTTTAAATCATTTTGCATTTGAAATTATGAATTGTGTGGAAGATTGGACAAATCATAAATATTTAAGATTTATTTATTCTATGGTTTATCCTATCCTACTACTATATGTCTCAATTCCCAATGCATTTCCAAAACATATGCCTACCCTTGTATCCTAAGTATCCAAAATCCATATTCATATCTTAAAAATCCTTAGAATTCACGATCGTACAACAATGAATGATTCTATCATAATTGACCATCACCACAATTTTGAATGATAATCAAATAGCGGCATGACCATTTTTATGATCTGAAATTCGATCTCATCATATCAGGAAATCACCTGAACTTTCATCCTCATTTAGCAATTCATTGTATTTTCTCCCCGCATTCTTCTTTCCCTATGACTAAGAGTATTTTTCCGAACATAATTTTCTCAAATTCTCTAAGAATTTGAAATTTTAGATCAGCATATTAAGGAAGAAAATGAAAAATTGAAATCCATTGTGAAGAAGATACAGGAAGAAAAAGAACAGCTAAGGAAAGAAAAGAATCTCATGACAAGACAAGTAAGGATATGGTATACAATGAATCAGAAAACCAAAAACAGGAACAGGAGACTACAAATCAAACTCATCCAAGCTAAGAAGAAGTAAGCTAATACCTCAAGTTCATGTTTAAATATGTTGTTTGATGCTACAGATGAAATTGAAGGAAATGAATGACAGAGGATCAAGATCAGAAAAGTTGCATACTTACATTTTTGAAAAAGGATCAACAATTTTGAATTTTTTATGGAGGGTAATTAACTTTTGGAAAAATGAAGTACATTTTTGCTTGCATAGGGACATGCAACATCTTCATTCTGGGGGAATGTTGGGTTCCTAGAATATACTATTTTTTTCACTATTTCTATTATAACCCTCATTTCAAAATCTATATTCGTGAACTAGATTACACCCTATATTAAACTTTATTCCCTAATTATCTTGATCAAATACATAATTATGTATTGAATAATATTAAAGGTAAAATTTCCATTCTTAATACTTTTCTATTATTCTTTATGAAAACTAGTTTAATTAGTTATTTCTCTGATTCTATAGCCATTAAGACATTTTGTAGTTGTTAAATTATTTATGCGGCTAAATCCAAGTTCTGTGAGGTTACACATGTTATAGGCTAGGATCCTGACTTGGAGAAGATAGAAAATTGAAACTTGAAGCTGATCCACCTATCAACTCGAGCCAAGTGTCCTCCAAGGTAGCTCTAAAGTGAAGTCAACGCTACAATCAAACATGTACATATTTTCGTTAGTTTCCAAGAAGTGATTTTGTTTGGTCGATTGTGAGAAAATTAAGAAGAATATTAAAAACCAACCAAATGGGTTTTTCCGGAACGAGCCCATCTATATTCTGCTCAAACGATTTCCTGAAAACGTGAAGCATATGAGAGATGTGTCTGATTATTTAAACCATATTTTCTTAAATTTCATGTTGCGACTAGAAAAAGAAGGAATTCGAACTACCCATCAAATCAAAGAGGATATCATTCATTCAAAGAAAAAATCATATCTAGTTTGTTGAGTCATCAATATCTACGAGATATTTGAGCCTAAGAGGTTGTTTTTCATTTTTCATAAATGCTCAAAGAAACACTGTAATGGGGATCCGAAATTTTATCTTGCAAACTTTGTTCTCTGATTTTGCTAATATAAGGACTTCATTTGTGGTTTGATCAGTGGATATTCCAGTATTTGATGTGTTAAGGATTGTGTTGTAGATATTTAAAGTTCATAAGGATTCACTTGACAATGATCTTCGAGCCTCGAGGGCCCCCTTCTGAGGAGATGTGTTGTTCATTTTATTTATATGTCATTTCATTTCAGTTGTATGCTTTGATTTTTGTCATGTGCTTTCATTTCAAGATGTGTGATTTTATTTTTATAGCTAAGTGTTACACAGTCAAGTCTATCTTCACAAATTATTAATTGACAAAACCAAAATGGTAAAATTTGTAGGTCTAAGGATTAACGATTTAGAGTGGTTAAAATCTTGATTGTGTTCTCTAGTTATGCATATACCATGTTTTATGTAGCTTAGTTATGCATTTAAAAGTAGTGAATAATTTCCTTTTTGCAGCAATAATCATTTAGGTACAAAGAAGCTAAGTCCTTGCACATATTTTTATTTACACTTCACAAGATTACAAACTCATATTGATGAATTAAATGTAACAAAATTCATTCAATTGAATTCACTAACAATGTTTATAGAACTAATGTCAACATAGCATAGGTGTAAGGTTTCCCATTTTCTACCCTTTTTCTTAATTTCAAAATCTACATTAATACTAACAAGCAAAGTCCCTCCACAAATCATGGTGATAAAAGCCAACATTTCATAGGCCAAAGAATTGTTTCAAAACGACTAGAAAATAATAATATCACCTAACTTTAAGCCAACTTTGGACGAGTTTATCTAACCCTGAATAGAGGGATTAATCACTTATGGTGATTATTATCACCTAGTAACTTGTGATTTATCTAATTCAACTCTTGTATGGAGGGAGGATTAATTCTCCAAGGTGATTAATTACTCTACTCCAATAATGGAGACATAGATTTATTCTATGCATTTCAATTTGTTAAAAGTCTCGAACCATTTCTCTCATGGCCTACTTAATTACTTTTTTGGTCTAGTCTCCTTGATTGAGATGTTGATAATTCTTGACATGGTAAGTCCTTGCTTGCTTAGTCCCACTATATCATTCAAACAATGGTTATATTTTCTATTAATATGTAGTGCACTATAGAAAGTGGTATCTATAAAATACATAGGATGAAAAATGGAAAAAAAAAAATAGCGTAACTGGTGACAAGATATTTGGAGGAATGAAACCTACTTAAATGAACATTATGATCGTTTGGAGGTGCTAAATCCTAGGTTTGCACCTCTTCCTCCTATTCCTCCATCATCCCATCCATCTGTCAACCTAATTTTTTCTTAGTTTCTCTTCAATGGTGTGTTGGGTCATTGTAATTTGTTTTTATCTTCCTTTTTTGTTTTTCATCATTTCCTTGATCTTTATAAGGTTAATACAAGACATGATTTTAATTAAATAAAACACATCACCATGTTTTTGTCACTATTGGGTTGCAAACAGGTTAATTTAGGCCTTTTGATGCAAAAATGCATCGATTGCAAGAATGCCCCTATTCTTGCAAACAACAAAAAAAGGGGATGTTTTAGGAGTTTTAACATTCATAAAATATTTAAAAGTTTGAATTAAAGTGTATTGGCACCTCGCACGGGTTTGCATATCTTTATGCACTCGAGATCGTGTGTGTTTCCACCATTTTAACCATCTTTACAAACTTTGTGCTAAGGATCATATATGTTTGTGCCTCAAGTTATTATTATTACAAGGTTGTGTCTGTGGCTATTATTACAATTGATAATTAAACCTCAAACAACACATACATGTCATCACCACTCTCCACATAAGCATCAGTGGCAAGGTTTATGTCATGAATTATATCAAGAGTGGAGAAAGACAGGCGATCTCACTGGTCCAATCGTCCCCTGAACCTCATGAAGATGAAACTATGCCCACTACTATGCAGATAGACAAAGTGTTAAGCCCTAATATTGGCTCATTACCCCTTAATTGGGGCATATTATATTAGTAATGTTATTTTATTTATGTCGGCTTTAGGCCATTAGTTGTAATTATACCTCCTAGTCTCCTATATATGCCAAGGGACATTTTCATTTTGAATCATCTTGTACTTGAACATTTAAGTGGGGTAAAAGGAGGTTGCCCCCTCGAAGAGGCTTATTATCTAAAACTATCTCTTTTTCAAGGCATTGAGTACTTTTCCTGAGGTTTTTCTATGCTATATTGATGTTTGGTTCTTAACACAAAGCCCCAAAATCAAAGACAACCAAACAACATAGTAAGAAGTCGATTAGCCCTGTAATAGTTGCAATGGATTATGTTTCATCTAACACAAGCATTGAAGAATCTCCCAAGGAAAAACGTAGCAAAAATAGGGAGGGAAGCGAAGTCCCAGGAATGCCAATCAAACCTAATAGAAAGACTAGGTAGAAACACAACAAAGGAGAGACCTCAGGAGTTAAACATGTTGTCCTGGAAACATAGTACATTGTTTATGCACAACTAGAGCAAGATCTGGTGGATAGTAGTCCATACCCTGAGCATAATTTTGAGGGTATGAGCCCAAAAATAGAGCATGTCCCAAAATAGGTTTTAGAGGAGATCAAACTAGAGACAAAGGGGAAAATGTTGATGGAAAATGAACCTGTAAAATATAGCTTTGATGAAAAACACGAGAGAAAAACTAGGCATGATCTTAAAGGTGAGAAAAAAGTGAAAATTGTGTTAAGCCCTAATATTTGCTCATTACCCATTAATTGGGGCATATTATATTATTAATGTTATTTTATTTATGTCGTCTTTATTCCATTAGTTGTAATTATACCTCCTAGTCTCCTATATATACCAATGAGACATTTTCATTTGGAATCATCTTGTACTCGAACATTAAGTGGGGTAAAAGGAGGTTGCCCCCTCGAAGAGGCTTATTATCTGAAATTATCTCTTTTTCAAGGCGTTGAGTAATTTTTCTGAGGTTTTTCTATTCTATATTGATATTTGGTTCTTAACATATGGTATCAGAGCTCAAGGTCTTGGGGTTTCGCTGCTACATCTGAGACACCTTGGCATTTTCTCTATAACTTTTTTTCTACAATGTTTCAGAAGGAACATCTTGAAGGATATTTAGTAAACGAATCAAGGTACGTTAGGTTAAAATTTCAGCTCCTGAGGCCTTATACTTTCAGAGATACAGTCTATACAAGATAGGGCTCTGGAATCATCCTGAATAGAGTCATTGCAGAATTTTTTCTATAAACAATATTCTGTAACGTTTCAGACCCTGACCTCAGGAGGATATTCACAAAAATTAGTAAGGTATTTGTGGTAAACATTTCATCTTCTGGGTCATCTTAAATTTGTAGATACACCCTGTGTAAGATAGGGTATTTGACTAGTCCTATTGACTAGTCTTAAGAAGGTGTTCTTATAGTTAAAACAATCATAACTTCTTCCTAGAGTATCCAAATTGAGTGGGACTAGTTTTCGATCGTGGACATTCTGTAGTATTTCTGGTACGGGTTTCATAATTTTATATCAATTATTTTGTGCATGGAATGCTATACAAGTGATATATCCTGGAAAGGCCAAAAAGCAGCAAGTTGTGGGGAACTTACCTTAAATTCCACTTGGCACAGCCAATTTTGATCAAACCTATGGAATTGTAGAGAAGAAATATCAGAGAACTACATAAAATAAATTTTCATACCCAGAAGGGCCGAAACTCAGGATATACAACAGAATAAATATTGTCTAGCAAAACCACCTCAAAATCAAGGTTCAAAAGTGATACTTGGCCAACATGCCACCCAAAAAGGGAACTGCTACACCAAATAAGCCTCTAGACAATCCTTCTTGGACTCTTGATGAAGGTGAAGAAATGTGTAGGGACATAAATGATTTACAAAATAAGATAGTAACAAAAGATGAAATACAAGAGATGGAAGCTAAGTTGGAGGCAAAGATGGATGGCTTAAAAGAGGAGATCATGGAAGTATTGAAAATTTTCATAACAGAGAAGACACCTGAAACTAAAAATGCATCCCATGAAATTCATGATGAGGACACAAAGAAGGTGAATCAAGAATGGAGAAACTCCAAATTTGGGTTGAATACCAACCACGTTCCTAAGATCGATATGAGGAAGTTTGATGGCAAGGGCCCAAACACATGGATACTTCAAATGGAGCAATTCTTTGATCTACATAATGTGCCACATACACAAAAGGTACGAATTGCTTCTTTATATTTAGAACCTAATCAATTTGTATGGTATCGATGGCTTTGTTCTCGCAAATCACTCGTCACTT
>ML783400.1:217213-234147 GCA_009831015.1 Picea engelmannii | reverse complement strand
AATCATCTTGTACTTGAACATTTAAGTGGGGTAAAAGGAGGTTGCCCCCTCGAAGAGGATTATTATCTAAAATTATCTCTTTTTCAAGGCGTTGAGTACTTTTTCTGAGGTTTTTCTATGCTATATTGATATTTGGTTCTTAAAAAATTGAGACCAAGCCTAATATCGAGGAAATGGAAGATAGAAAGCTATAGGTGGAAAGCCTCAGTCAACAAAATGTTAGAATGAAGCAATAAATCCATGATCTACAAAAACAATATTTATCTCTTCAAGCACAACATTCAAATCTAGAAAGGAAGTATCAAAAGTTGCAAAATAAAAATCAAAACGCGATGCACAAATTTTCTAAAAAAACTTTGTTTTCCCTATTTTAGTCATTGGATTTCGACCAACCTTCTGAACAATTGGCGGTGTATTTGTGAAAAATGAAAGAGGATTTTGTTCTGAACAATCCCATTAACAAAACCTATCTAATATTTTACATAGGTATCATTGTTTGGGAGAGTAGAAGAGACCTTTGAGGCTATTTTTCCCGAAATTAGCCAAATACTCTCTTTTTCCTGTTTTTGTCATTGTCTTTGGGCACACCCTTCGAACAGATGGAAATTCATTTTTGAAAAATGAAAGAGGTTTTTTTGGGGAACAGTCCCATGCACAAAAATCTCTCTCAATTTTTACATAGATATCATGTTTTGGGAGAATCGATGATACCTTTGAGGTCATTTTTCCATAAATTTTCCAAATGCTTTGTTTTTTCCTGTTTTTGTCATTTTCTTTGGGCCTGCCTTCCGAACAGATGGAAATGAATTTTTGAAAACTGAAAGAGGTTTTTGCTGGAAATGGAACCATCCACAAAAAAACTCTCAATTTTTACACAAGTATCATGTTTTGAGAGAATGAAAGAGATATTTGAGGTTGTTTTTCCCAGAAATTCGCCAAATTCTGGCTGAGTGTTTCCTAGTGTTCAAGGTTGGTTTCTAGTTTTTTTTGTACATGGGAATCCATGCAAAGTTGAAAACCAACAAAAAAATATGAAGAGGTATTTCTATGAGCTTGTTCTACTTCATCTATCAAAAAATCGTCTCTAGTTGCACTAATATGACTTTGTTTACGTCTAGTGAGAGGCATTGTTGCCACTTGTAATAAGAAGTTATCCTTTGATAAAAACAATGATTTTGACGTTGAATTAAGGAGAATATTATGAAATGACACTACCACTCAATTAAAACAAATGTTTGTGGTTTGTAATTAAGCAATAACAAGTGAAGTTGTACCGAGTGAGTCTAATTGTGATGTAAAGATAAACTAAAAGTTTAGAGCTGAGATAGGTGGTCAAATTCTCTTGGGGAAAAGGGATAAATAGATATATTTTTGAATTTAAAAGGGTTCATTCTTTGGAAAACCAAGCATAAGGATTGTGGTTGGAACTTCAAGAAAACATGTTTAAGTTTCTTACTTGGTGAATATAACTCTTGGTGATAGATTGTGTTTCTTTTTAAAATCTCACATCTTTTCTTACCTTATTTGGATGCAAATTAGAAATGTGTATAATGTTTGTTTTGTTTTCCTTTCAACTATTGTTTCAATGAACTTTTCATTGTCATGCAACCTGATACAACTACTGCTTTAGTGAAAATTTTGTTATATTGCAACCTGTTTGGATAATTTGTATCTAGGTCCATGCTTTAGAGTTGGAAATTATTTAAAGTCTAAAATTTCATACAATAAGTAAATATCGGTCAGCTTGTTTGTATTTCTTTCATCCATATCCTCATATCTATGTTTTCTCACCATTATGCATGCCACCAAATAAAGGGAACCTTACAATGATTGTGTTAGATAGCCTAAGCTATCTCTCTACCCTTGAAAACCCATTCATCAGTTGACCAACCAACGCATTTCATAAAAACCTAATCATTCCAAAACTTGAGGTGGCCTAGCTTTTCGCTTTAGCAGTCAGGTGCAGACATTAGGACCAATATATTCTTGCATCTTTTTGCGAGGAACATAGTAACGAAGCAATCTTTCCATGGGAGAATGACAACGATCAGATGTATTGTTTGATGGTGAACAAAAGCTAGACACACATAGTGACTACAATATTTGACCTGACGACTCCACAATCAAAATACTCCACTGGAGGATGAGCCAAGAAAATAGAAAATAAAAAGGTTGAAGGAAAAGACCAGGTATCAAGCCATCCATTTTTTCAAAGAGCTCATATTTTTCTTCAACATTTCATTCATGTATTTTCCTCTACATGTGAAAATGATTATCTTATGCTTTGTTTACTTAGATGATTATAAGACTACAATGGTAAATCCATCCTTGAGAAGAGAAGATCTTCCTTATTGCATTAGTGATATTAATCTCATTCCTTCATTTGAACCCACTAGAAATAATGTTGGTCATATCCAAACTTCTCCAGATTATGACCAGTCATGTAAGCCTGTGAATAATAAATATGGTTCACCACCTACTGAAATCATTGTTCTACCTTGTTATCAGCTTACTGAAATTCAGTCTAGGATCAAGAAGTATTACAAACCCCTGAAGCTGCCACTTATCTTCCATGTCTATCCTCCCAATTGTTTTCATTGCTTCCTGTGTTCAATGGAGAAGGCCATGTTGCAACTGAAAAGGACCTGAAAGATTTTGAAAATTCCCTTGATAATTTTCAAATTATGCATGAGGATGTAGTTATGAGGATATTTTGCAAATATTTATTTGGAAATGCAACATTATGGTTTAGAAATCTGGAAGCTTTTTTCATTGGTTCATGGACTAATTTTCATGCTGCATTTTTGAAATATTGGGCTAAAAAAATATATTTTGATCAGTACTTAATTGAATTAAATACTTTAAAGAGGAAGGAGGATGAATCTCTTACCATGTTCAATGGGAGGTTTCACAGTTTTTCTTACAATATGCCTAAGGATATTCAACCTTATGAAATTGTTGCCATGTTGTATTATATAAAATATCAACGCCCTAATCTTGTTTTTTATCTCAGAGAAAGGAGATCCTCATCACTAAGCCAGTTATTTTTTGATGCTAGATAGATTGAGGACAATTTTCCGTCCTGTGACAGACTTCGAGATAAAGAAAAGGATGAATAATATGAACATCATAGATCAGATTTGGGTTTACATTCTTTTCAGTATTGTGATCCATCATTTTCATATTTTAATTTTCCGCTAGATATTAAAACTACTGAGTCAGATTTTTCTACTATCCAAGATTTAGGGAATTTATACCAGCAATTTGATTCTCCATGTTCATTAGAAAAATTTCTAGTTACGTACAGAATGATGATTATGCTTTAAATTTTCTTGGAGATTTTCAAGAAGATAATTTTGCATAAGGTAATGATCATATCATGGAAGAAGAAGTTGTTATTCCAAAACACCTTGTTTCTCATATAACTGATCAGAAATCTTTGTTTTCTTATGATGATAAAATTGATAAGGAGTGTCAATGGTTTCTAGGACATCTTATTGCTCCTAATTGCTATGATGTATTTAGTATTTATGAGATGTCTTTAGATGAGCAAGAGTATAAAAGTGTTGTTAACGTTGCAGATTTAACACATGAACAATTTGACCAACTGTTTCATGATGACATTTGATCCATTGTCCATGAAGAATTAGATACATCTTATGGTAGTTGTGGCTCCAAATTACAACTTGGTTTTGAGAAGCAAAGTTTTATATCAGCATGGAGTAGACATAATAGCAGCAAATTAGTATATGATTGTTATAACGTAAAACTTTAAAGGGGCATTAAATATTTTTATCAAGAGCATATTTCAGTTCAAGACCACAAGAGCCATGGAGACAGTTTGCAGTCTTTTCCTATTTCACTTTTATATTTGTAGAAGGAAGATGTTTGCATCAAAAATGGATCAGTGAAAGATGAGGATATTCCATTATAGTTCATCTATTTTTCAAAACAAGAAAAGGTAGTGGTTGGATATTTTTATGATCCAATAGTTGATTGCATGGATTTATTTTTTTCAAAGCTACCAAATGTTGCAAATTTCACTTTGACATCCATTTGCAGTTATGAGTGTTATCACACTATAAGTTATAGGATCAACTGGTGACTGGAATATTATCTATATCTAGTGTTTTTTGTTGACAAATGATTTTCCATTCTGCAAATAATTTGAAAAAGAAAAAAGAAAAAGAAAAGAAAAGAAAAGAAAAAGAAAAAGAAACAAAAAGTAAAAGTAAAGAGGGAATAAAATAATTTCAATAAAATCCCCATGCAATAATAGTAACTTGGTCCATACCTTTCAAGCATGGCCAAGTTTTTTTTAAATTGATGTTGATAGGGTTAGTGAATGAGTTTGGCTAAATAGTTTAATCTTAGCCAAAGTGTCTAGGTTAGATTAGTGAATAAATCTGGCCAGACTGTCTAATCTTGGTCAGATAGCCCTCGGGTAGAGTAAATTCTTGACCCAACAGTCTAATCTGGGTTATTTGTCATAGGAAGCTAGATTAGAATATAGGCTAGTTGTTTTATTGCTTTATTTCAATAAAAACCAACTGGATGTAAATGTTTCACCATGTCTCATATGTTTAAAAGTGGTGTCGGTCAAGCCCCATGGTGGTGTATACAGGAAAAACTTTCGAAAAACCCGTGAAATGCACTTTTCCTAAGTTTCCTCGGTGCACATATTTTCCGTGACCTCACTTATGCTCCGTTCATATATTAATGGTCCAGATGTTTGTGCCTAGATCTATGATGGACAGATCTTTCTGGACCCCCTCAACCATTCTATCTTTAACGGGGGGGTCCGTAATTGTTGATAAGACTCGCGCGCATCTTGACGGCTCAGGATCAAGCGTGCAGATCTATGATCAGTATTGGATTTCGGACCCCCTCGTCCATTTTGCCTTTAATGGAGGGCGGGGGGGGTCTGGAATGGGTGATAAACGACACGCATAGATCTGCGGCCAAGGATCAAGCGCGCAGATCAACGGTTCCAAGTGTTTTTCAGACCCCCCCGACTGATCTTCTTTTAACTGAGGGGGGGGGGGTCTAGAATGGGATCTTTTCTCTAGCAGACCCCTGTCTATATGTGGCATCAATCTATCGGTCCCGATTCCCATCACCTCCTATGGAATGACACACCTTCGTCATCCCCTGTGGTCATCATCCACCTTTTCCTAAAATAGTCACGTCCCATAAATGTTGTTAGTCATTCCCCCCATTCACTTGTGGCAAGTCCCCTCACCATGATATTTACCCCAATCGGTAGCCACCATGTCACTCATCCGTAACCCCCAATCACAGTCACCTGCCATCTCACACTCTAAGTGATCCGTTGGCCATTTATTACTAGATGACCTATCTGTTAACCAGCTAACCTGTCTCCCGTGCCCAACGGACACCCATTTACCCAAAACTACCATTTTCCTTCCTACTTTCACCACTTACCCACTCATCGCACCAGAGAGATTTACACCATTTTCTCCTCCATTACAGTCACTTGCCCCAACCAACAGCCACCCCGCTAACGTTGTTTTTTCTTGCAGGTACTGTTGCAATAATGGCGCCAAAGTCCAAACAAGAAGAAGGAGAGGAGAATCCATTTCTCCCGCCTCCTGTTGACCTTGAAAGGATCCCACTAGTCGACAAAGATCGCTTAATCGTAGATACAAAGTGTGACTTTGATTTCGCAGACCTTCTGTCGTGGCTCAAGGAAGTCTTCCTGGATCAGAGTGATGAAATCGAACTCTGGGAGTCCAACTTACACCTTTACCTCTTCCCTCATATTCACCCTTTTCAAGAGTTCGCCCTCAAGTGTCAAGCCCACTACATTCCCCAGCAAAGAGTCTTCATCTCCTCGTCTTGAGAGATTCTTTTCCTCGTCATGCCCAAATCCATCGACCAAATGATGCAAATCCCCTGAGTCGAATCTGCATCACCCTTCAACATGGAAATTCTTATAGAATTATACCAGAAAATGACCTTCCCCCCAAAGAGCTCAAATATTCGAGCTTTTCCTCCCCCCATCCACTCAATTTCCCTCCATAAATCCTCCTTATCCTTCTTCCATGTTCTCGGCTAAAGGAAACCAGATCATCTCATCCTTTTGTGCCTTGTTAGGATACTATTCAGATCAGTGGGTAGATGAACCCATTCTGGGATTTTTATCCATCTTCTCTACCGATGAGAAGCCCACCATGCAGTTCGACTTCAGCACATTCCTGGTGAACAATATTCAGGAACAGTTCATGAATTTCGCCACGAAAGGCATGTTCTGATACTCGTCCATACTGGCGTACTTGTTCGTCTTCTTCCAAGCGGACAAATTTGTTTTTTCCATGCAAAATATGGATGGAGATGGTAGACCCCAGGCAGTGACAGCATGGACCTCCTTGCTCAAGAACAACTCCACAGAGTTCAGTTTCAAGGAATTCATTGATCAATTCTACCATGCAGTGGTAAGTATGCTTAGCGGCAGGCCCGAGCCTCGAATAAATGATGAAGTTCAGAGGATCCTGCATCTCTTGGATAACACAAAGACAATGGATTGGTATTTGTACCAAGATTACACTAAGATCAGAGTATACAGGTGCGAGTTGGCACCATATAAGCTTCCCAAGTACCTGACTGTCAGAATTTTTTCTTTGGAATATATAAGGCAGATAATAAATTCCGATGATATCCATTTTGTGTCACTGAAGAAAAAGAAACAACTCAGAATCAAAGGGAAGATTGGCTCCTTCATCTGCAACAATCGTGGTGCTGGGGAAGAATCAGACAGGTTCCTGAGGGAAATGAATTTCTTCATTAGTTTCCCATGGCATTACAATCCATGTGGAATCATCTTCGAGATGAGGGTGAAAAACAAGAACATCCCATATGTCCATGAATCTAGGCCTGAAGTTGATAAATTTGCAAACCAGACGATATGGGAGCCTAACACATTGGTCAAATTAGAACAGAAGGATCCCCCGGCCACTGTATCACAAACAACCATGCCACAGGTCCCAAAAGAGAAAAGGCCTAGGCAAGATTTATCTCCACCTGTCACTGCGGTATCGTCAGAAGAATTCCAGCTGCATACCAAGAGGCCTAAGACTTTTTCAGTTCCTGGCCCGACCAGGGAAAAAGAAACCCCGTCTACTACAGTGACCAAGGTTGATAGGCCACCCCTCGGTGCAAGCCTCCAGAAGGTCATAACCTCAGCATTGCCGAAAAAATCTACAGATTCTCAATTGATCACCCAGCCAGGCAAGGTGGGACCTAAGCTGAGTATCTTTGAAAAGTATGAGCTGATCAAGAAAAGGAACCGGACCCTGACCAACAATACTTGCACCCAGTTCTGGAAGCAGACGTCGACTGCATAACATAGGCTGCTATCGGCATTCGACACTGAGAAGGGCAGAATGCATATGGCATTCCTCCAGGCACAGGTACCAGATCCAAAGGTGATCACTAACTACAAAAGGGCCACCTTCGAATTCCAGATGAAGGACACGCATCTGGTCGATCAGATGGATCTGCACAATAAGACAGGGGAAATGGTTTTCTATACGCTAGCGCATGCTTCCACTACTACGTCCAAATTGCAGGTGTCCCTGAACAACATTCAAACACAACTGAAGTTAGAGAAGATATCGTCCTTTGCCAAGGACAATAGGATCAAGAATTTGGAGGAACTGGTCCTCAAGATCAGTTATGATCCTTCGAACATGAAAGAAGCCGAGGAGATGATTAAGAAGAAGAATGCCGACATAGCCTCCTTAAGGAAAGAATTGAAGCTCCCACCTATAGAGGATTCTCAGGCGAAGGAAATAGAAGAAAAAGAAGGAGAGAAAGATGAAATGTTCAAGCTACTCATGGCGCAGAATGCATAGCTAAAGGAAATGGAAGCTTAGATGGAGAAGCTATTAAAAGAGAAAGAGCAAATGAAGCCAATGGAATTCATTCCATTGAGTGATATTCCAATTTCAGGAGTGAGCACAGCATCAGTGACAGAAGTCCCATCCACGACTCCATTGACATCCCTGGAGAAGACAACCGACCTGGCTAAGTCTATGGAAAAGATGAACCTGCAGGAAACAAAGATCAGCAGGCTCAAAAAGGAGATTTAGAACCTTTAGGAACTCAAATCTTCCTTTCAGACCAGCCTCTCCAAGGAAAAGCAGGTGACAGATCAGCTCAAACAAGAGTTACAGCAGCTTCGGAAGCAAACAGTGGCAAGAAAAACTTTGGCCGAGGTTAAAGAAAATGTATGGACAGACATCACCAAGTCCATGAACGAGATATGGCCCATGATACAGATAATGTTTGAGCAGAATGAATTGGTGCAGAGAAGCAAACAGGCCATCGAGAAGATTAGATCAGAATTAGGAGAGATGCCAACACAGGCGAACAAGATCATCAAGTTCATAAATTCTAAGACCAGGGAAGAGCTGGAAGAGCTGAAAATTGAAGACAAAACAAAGACCATCCTTGAGGTCAAAAGAGTTTTGACCAAGAGAGGATTAATGCTTCAGCTGGAAGAAAAGGTTCAGGCCATGGACCTAGGGGTACAAATATTCTTTAGTAAGATTGAGGCTCTACAGAAGAAAGGTATTCCTGATCTGAAGGTAATCAATGATAAATTGATGACACTCCCAGACTACAAGAAGAGATTGGCCAATGTGGCTAAGGACAGTTCAAAGTTTGTAGGAATTCAAGGCAGCATCACTGGCAAGGAATTTTAGATGCACTTCAGTGGGACATCAGTATTCAACATGAGATTCAATACATCTTCCTCACCAAGCCTACCTTCGCCAAGTACACAAAAATGGATGAAGTGTATCGAAGGCTACTCAAAGTCAATGTGCCCAGTCATCTTCGATGGGAGGAACTCTGTGATCTGATCGAGTAGTAGATGAGTTGTCCCAATCCAGTCATTTTTCTAGTCAGATGAGGTCGTGCAGAGGCTTCATCAATGGACCACCCAGAAATCAGCATGCAGTTACACCACATCATCAAGCAATTCCTAGATTTATGCAATTTGTTAAGTTAGTTAGGATAAAAATAGATTTAGCACATCCTGGTCATTAATGACAGGATCGTTTGTAATTTGAGTTATAAATACTTCATCTTTCGATGTATTGAGGGTTGTTGATCTTCACACCCTGAAGCTATCAGACTGTAATATTTTTGAAGAGATCTTCCATTAATACAAAGAGGCACTTTTACAGGATTCTTGTGTGTATTCACTGGTGATGTTTTTCTCTCTAAGTTGAATGTGACTCTCGCTTTGTTATCATATTGTTTTCTAATTCTAATCTTTAGAAGTAATGAATGTTGCAGGATTTATCTCATATACCCTGTTTCTGACTCAAAAGATTTTAGTGTTTTATCTTCTGGTTTTTTCAATAAAGAAATTCTTAACTGCTTCTTTGTGGAAATTATATTTCTCGTCTTTTCTTCTATTCATCATTTATGCTACTAAAGAATCCAGTGATTATATTATCTCTCCCTGTGAAAGTTTTCCTTTGCATTTCTGGTTCAGATTTCATATTTTATTTAAAACACATACCCCATAGCCCAATGGATGTGTAGACTGTCTCAACCAACTCGAAAAACACTACGATGAAAAAAACCGACCTACTTATTTACCTAGCCTAATATTTAAAATTTGAAACATAGCTAAATCATATAGAGAGATCCCTCTCTGAAGTTGGAAGGGCTAGATCCCAGCTTCAAAAGCGGTTGGATAAAGTTACCTTAGTAGATTTCTTCTATTGTCAACCTCTAGGAAATTTACCAAGTGCTAACATAGTGGCGACTCCACTGGGAACAGAACTAAAATTTATAACTTCACGTTTTCTTTCCCTAAAAATAAAGTTTGTTCCTGAAAGATTGCAAATTTGAGAAGAAAGTAATGTTCAGAGGTTTATTAAAATTTGTACATATTATTTTCGGACTCATAAAACTAAAAAGTATATATATAAAAAATCAAAAAGAAATCTGGCTCCCAAGAAAGTTTATACTCGATCTCATCTAGACCCAGAATCTGTGATAGTGACAGATAACCCAGAACAATTGCTTAGGAAAAAGATCGTAGCTGAAGGCTCAGTAAGTCATACTCCCTTTCATAAGTCCCTTTCCTTTTCAGGGGAGCTCGTTACCTTTCAAAACCCTGACTTTGACACCCCTTCCGAACAAATCCTGGTTAGGACAAGATCCAACAGTTTTGTGACTGAAGTCATCTTCGATCCAACCATTTTGCAACCCCGAACCCCTGAAGTTTTGTCTCCCATTGCTAAACCGCAAACCACTCCCTCGGTGTTATCCAGTCCCTCCTCGTCCTCGTCTTCAGTCGCTACCTCGTCGATCATCCAGTTTGTTATCCCACCTCCTCCACCCATCATGGCAGATAGATATGCTCCCTTGGTGTTGGTTTCGTCTCTTCATGCCATGCCCCAAGACTATCAAACGAGACTCCCACAGTTCAATGCAACAGGACCTTTGAATAAAATGAATGATTATTTTGATCTTCACGAAGTAGATGAGGCTGACGTTCAAATGAGATTGTTTGCCCAAATTTTGATAGGTGACGTTAAGAAATGGTATAAAGGTTTGTGTGCCGCCTCAATCCTTGACCTTACCACATTTCAAAGGAGTTTTCTAGACAGATGGAAGGTAAGGAAAAACCCTCTCCAAATTTTGTCAGAATACGAAAATATTAGAAGAAATCAAGGTGAGATGGTACAATATTACTGCACTCATTTCAATAACCTATACAACGCAATTCCAGCCCAAATCAAACCTCCACAGGGTTTGGCGTTGATAAAATTCCCTGATGGTTTTGACGTTGATACGTCGTACCAACTCAGGGAAAGAAATTCTACCACCCTGGAAGACATGCAGAAAAGCGCAATAAGTGTGGAGGCCAATTTGTTGGCAAAAAGGGAACGTCATAGGTCAGAGAGGAGAGTCACAATTAAAGAGGAACCTTCCACATCAAACTCAGATTCCAAATTGGATTCCTTGGCCAGAGCAATGGAAAGAATGATGGAAAGACTTACTGTGTCAGAAATAAATCCTCCAAGAGAAAACCCACCAGCTCCTCAGGTTCAGAATCCTAACTTCAGGAGAAACCCTCCTCAAATCAGACAGAGAGATCCTAGGGATCAAAGAGAACAGAGAGGTCTGGATCAGCAGATCGGACCCCCACTACAAGAGAATTATGGAGGAGAGGAAGTGATCGAGGAACTAGAGGATACTCACATAAATCTCATGGGAATTCACGATAACGAAGCTATTTTCCTTACCCAAGAAGAGCAAGAACTTTTTCTTCTCAATCAAACAAAAGTAAGTGAAGAAGCTTAAGATGCAGAACAACAGGAATTCGAAAATGTTATTTTGGAGGTACACCGACAGTACAATCTGCGGAGCAAAAAGACAGAAGGAAGTTCCCCAAAAAAGACGATTGAAAAAAAGAAGGTAGTAGAAACCAAAAAAGCCTCTAAACCATCTGCCGAGAAGATTCCTGAAAAGAGCACTGTCGAAGTTCCCATGAAGAAAAACCTTACTATTCTAAAAAGATCGTCATAGATCAAGGTCTCACCTATTAATCCACCAAGTACTTCTGGCCAGAAGAGTATGGTGGACAAACCAGAATTGATGAGCCAAGGCAGAGCTCCTACACGTTTCAGCCTTGAGGGGGAATTAGCCAAAGTAAAAATTCCCATTCCACTTTCCGAGTTGATGAACAAAGACGTTTATTGTTCACAGGTGATTAAAGCACTGACCATTGAACCTGACATAGGCATGAAGGCCTTAACCATTGGATCAGCAAATCATTCAGATACCGTGAACCTTACAGATGATCAACCTGAACATATGTTCAGACCTGAAGTAGATGGCCGAGACGATAATGGTGATGTCGCTCCTTTTTACATCAACCTAAATATACATGACCTGATCCTGCATAATGCTATGCTAGATTCGGGTGTTTCCCATAATCTGATGCCGAAAGCAGTGATGAAGAAACTGGGACTAGAAGTCACCAGACCTTACAAGGATTTACACTCATTCGACTCCAGTAAAGTTAGATGTATTGGTCTAATCAAGGACCTATGTATCACCTTGGTTCAAATTCCTGCAAAGAGCATGGTCATGGATGTGGTGGTTGCAGACATTCCCCCAAAGTATGGAATGTTGCTATCCTGGTCTTGGGGGGCTAAGTTGAGAGCTACCCTGCAGCTAGATATGTCATATGCCAATATCCCAGTTTTCAGGCAACAAAGAAGGTTATACAGAGAAACATTGATGAAATACATGGTTAGTAGCCAAGAAAAACCTCACAACTATCCTCTTTACTCTGCGCATTCTGACTTGGATTCTTTTATCCTGTATAATGATGGGGACACAGAAGAGAAAAACCCTCAGCTAG
Source organism: Picea engelmannii (assembly GCA_009831015.1). Lineage (NCBI taxonomy): Eukaryota > Viridiplantae > Streptophyta > Pinopsida > Pinales > Pinaceae > Picea > Picea engelmannii. The sequence continues at coordinate 221,732 of ML783400.1, read as the reverse complement.
AAGAAGATACATCTAGTCCGGATGAAGGCCAAGAAATCATTGAGGTAGAAAGGAAGAAAAATGTGATAATTGAAGAATTACTGGCAGATTTCTGGAGCATGGATTTTGATGGAGCAGTAAGCAAAGAAGGAGCCGGAGTAGGAGTTTGGCTGCATAATCACAGAACTAGGTATTCATAAAACCATTCTTACAAATTAAATTTCCAATGCACTAACAATATTGCTGAGTATGAAGCCTTGATGCTCGGTCTGAAGCTTTTGAAAAGGGTTGGTACCAAACAGATTATGGTAAGAGGTTATTCTGAGTTAATAATCAAGCAAATTAAAGGTGAGTATGCTGCGAAACATCCCCATCTTAGATCTTATCGGAATGTTGTTCTTGATGCCCTGAGATGTTTCACTGAAGTTGACTTGCAGGTAATGCCGAGGGGACAAAACATTTTGGCGGACGGATTGGCTACATCAACAGCCACATGCAAAATTCCTTTTCGGTCGACTCGCCCATATATGGTAGAAGTGAAGTGCAGACCAATTGTTCCCGACAATATCAGGTACTGGCAAGTCTTTGGTAATGATGATCAAATCGAAGACTTTTTGCAGTGTAAAAATGATTTTGAATGTACAAATATAGATTTAGAGAACAAAGATGAAAATGTAAATAGATCTGATTTTGAAAATGATAGTGTAAATAGCGTAGATTCAGGAGAATTAGGCGATGATGAGATTGAGGCCAATATTTTGCATTTGAAAAGTAATTTTTTGCCTAGGGGTCTAGTTACTTTAGAGGACTTGTTTGATTTTAACGATGTAGCCAAAAAACCGAAAATTGAAGCCAATGGACAAGAGGTAGAAGACTATAATATAAGGACTAAAGAGAAACCCAGGATGGTCAAATTGTCTAAATCATTACCCCCTGAGAAAAAACTCAAATACATTGAGTTGTTAAAGGAATATTCAGACGTTTTTGCCTGGGGATATGAGGATTTGAAATCTTATGATACCAACATCATACAACATAGGATTCCAATAAAAGAAGACCAAAAACCGTTCAGACAGAAACTTAGGAGAATCAATCCCAAGTTATTACCTCTGATAGAGAAGGAAATTAAAAAAATGTATGATGCCAAAATCATAGTCCCGTTGTGTTTTTCCAAATGGGTCTCGAATTTGGTCCCAACACGTAAGAAATCCAGGGAAATCAGGTTGTGCATTGATTTCTAAAATCTGAATAAGGTCTCCCTGAAGGACAATTACCCCTTGCCAAAAATGGACCACATACTACAAAGGGTAGTCGGATCCATTCGAATCTCTTTGTTGGATGGGTTCTCGTGTTATAATCAGGTCCTAGTTCACCCAGATGACCAAGACAAAACCACTTTCACTACGCCATGGGGCACTTTCATGTATGTGAAAATGCCTTTTGGTTTGATGAACGCGGAAGCCACTTTCCAGAGAGCGATGGACATCGCCTTTGTGGAAGAATCGGGTAAATTTATTGTCATCTATTTGGACGATGTAAATGTGTTTTCTCGATATGATGACGAACACCTGCGACACCTCGGACGAGTCTTCAAGAAATGTAGGAGGTTTGGGATTTCTTTAAATCCTAAGAAAAGCCTTTTCGGACTAGAGGAAGTCAAACTGCTAGGACACATCATCTCCAAGGACGGAATCAAAATAGACCCCAGCAGAATCGAGGCCATACAAAAATTAGAACACCTAAGAAACATTAAAGAATTACAGTCTTTTATCGGGAAAATAAACTTTCTACAAAGATTCATTCCCAATCTGGCAGAGCTCCTCAGAAACATTACAAATATGTTAAAAAAGGATGTAAAAATAAAATGGGACATTGAGTCCAGGCAGTCTTTCGAACAAGTCAAACGAGCACTCATAGAGGCCCCTGTCTTGATCAGTCTTGATTTTACCAAGGATTTCTATCTTTTTTCTTTCGCTTCCGAACATACTATAGCAGTGGTATTACTACAAAAGAACAGCGAAGGGTATGAACATCCCATAGCTTTCTTTAGTAAGGTGTTAAGAGACACTGCTCTGAATTACAAGATAATGGAGAAACAAGCTTTTGCCTTGGTAAAAGCCATAAAAGATTTTAGGGTCTACATTCTCCATTCCCACACCATTGCATATGTTCTGAATGCGGTAGTAAAAGAAATTTTGACCCAGGACAATCCGGATGGAAGAAGAGGAAAATGGATTGTTGTCATTTTAGAATACGACATAGAGATTAAGCATATGAAACTAATCAAAGGTAAAGGCCTAGCAAAATTAATGGCTGAATCTAATTTCCATGCTCTTAACATTAATTTTTTAGCTGTAGCAGATGAACAGGGCAAGATGGCTACTCTAGGCGTGAGAGAGGTATTTCTAAACTCTCCATGGTACGCAGACCTTATATTTTTTTTGTAAAATTTACAAGATCCCCCTAGCAATCTGTATTGGAAAGATCCTGGAGGTATTCTGTTAAATTGTTCATTGAAAGATGAAGCTGGCAAAGTGCTACAAGAATTTCATGCAGGAGAATGTGGTGGCCATCTGAACTGGAAGGTCACGGCCAACAAAATCCTCAGAGCTGGTGTCTGTTGGCCCACCCTATTCGTTGATGTACATCATACAGTGACCGCATGTCATCAATGTCAGTTGTTTGAAGGCAAAAGGAAACTCCTTCCTCTCCCCCTAAAACCGTTCTCAGTTGAAGCCCATTTTTAGCAATGGGGGTTGGACTTCATTGGAGAAATACATCCCCCTTCTTCAGGCCAGCACAGGTGGATTCTCACTGCCACAGATTATTTTACCAAATGGATCGAAGCAGTACCAAGCAGGAAAGCCACTGATTTTGTTATTATCAAATTCCTTGAAAATAATATCTTGTCTCGCTTTGGATGTCCTAGAAAGATTATAACTGATAATGCAGCTACTTTTCGGTCAAAGAAAATCATAGATTTCTGCAACCAGTATCACATTGGTTTGGGACATTCCACAACTTACTACCCTCAGGGGAATGGGTTGGTGGAATCTTCAAACAAAACCTTGGTAAACATCATCAAGAAAACAATGCAGGAAAACAAGAAATCGTGGCATAACAAGTTGGTGTTCGCATTGTGGGTTGACAGACTGACCACCAAAAGGTCAATCGGTATGTCAACATATCAGCTGGTCTATGGCACAGAAGCATTTTTCCCCACTTCCTTAGGAGTTCCTGTTATGAAGTTGCTTCAAGATGTACAAGCCGAGCCAAATGACTCACAGAGAAGGATCAACCAGATGATCCAGTTGCAGCAGTCTAGGGAAGAAGTATTCAACAAGACTCAGGTAGTTCAAGAAAGCATCAAGAAGTTTTTTGACAAAGGAACCAAGGAAGATGCTTTTGAGCTAGGAGATTTCGTGCTGATATGGGACGCCAAAAATGAAGACAAGGGAAAGCAGGGAAAATTTGACAGTCTATGGAGAGGACCATACATGATCCAAGCATTAAGGGGAAACAACACTTTCTTGCTAAACAACGTTGATGGGACAGATCTGCTAGGGGGACCTGTGAATGGCAGAATGTTGAAACATTATGTACCGCCTCAGTAGAGACTTGATTTTTCACTCTCCATTGTACATACCATTTTTTATTTTTTCACCTGCATTTTCTGAGTGAATAACATTAGTCAGTTGGTTGAAGCCCGAAGAGAAGGCCCTAAGCCGTTGACCACTGTTCTTCCAATTTTTGAGAATAAAACCAATCAATCAACGAAGGCTACGAGGCCGAAATTTTCAGAATGACAGGAACCAGGATTCTTGGCACTTCACATGGAAAGTACCATCCCCAGGTGGAGCCGCTATTATCACCCTATAAGTTATAGGATCAACTAGTGACTGGAATATTATCTATCTCTAGTGTTTTTTGTTGACAAATGATTTTCCATTCTGCAAATAATTTGAAAAAGAAAAAAGAAAAAGAAAAGAAAAGAAAAAAAAAAAAAAAAGTAAAGAGGGCATAAAAGAATTTCAATAAAAGCCCCATGCAATAATAGTAACTTGGTCCATACCTTTCAAGCATGGCCAAGTTTTTTTTAAATTGATGTTGATAGGGTTAGTGAATGAGTTTGGCTAAAAATTTTAATCTTAGCCAAAGTGTCTAGGTTAGATTAGTGAATAAATCTGGCCAGACTGTCTAATGTTGGTCAGATAGCCCCAGGGTAGAGTAAATTCTTGACCCAACAGTCTAATCTAGGTTATTTGTCATAGGAAGCTAGATTAGAATATAGGCTAGTTGCTTTATTGCTTTATTTCAATAAAAACTAGCTGGATGTAAATGTTGCACCATGTCTCAGATGTTTAAAAGTGGTGTCGGTCAAGCCCCATAGTGGTGTATATAGGAAAAAATTTGGAAAAACCTGTGAAATGCACTTTTCGTAAGTTTCCTCGGTGCATGTATTTTACGCACCCTCACTTATGCTCCATTCATATATCAGCGGTCCAGATGTTTGCGCTCAGATCTACGGTGGACAGATCTT
>ML783400.1:195168-212743 GCA_009831015.1 Picea engelmannii | reverse complement strand
TGTTGATCTTCACACCCTGAAGCTATCAGACTGTAATATTTTTGAAGAGATCTTCCATTAATACAAAGAGGCACTTTTACAGGATTCTTGCGTGTATTCACTGGTGATGTTTTTCTCTCTAAGTTGAATGTGACTCTCTCTTTGTTATCATACTTTTTTCTAATTCTAATCTTTAGAAGTAACGAATGTTGCAGGATTTACCTTGTATACCTTGTTTTTGACTCAAAAGATTTTAGTGTTTTATCTTTTGGTTTTTTCAATAAAGAAATTATTAACTTCTTCTTTGTGGAAATTATATTTCTCGTCTTTTCTTCTATTCATCATTTATGCTACTAAAGAATCCAGTGATTATATTATCTCGCCCTGTGAAATTTTTCCTTTTCTTGTCTGGTTCGGATTTCATATTTTATTTAAAACACAAACCCCATAGCCCAATGGATGTGTAGACTGTATCAACCAACTCGAAAATCACTACAACGAAAAAAAATGACCTATTTATTTACCTAGCCTAATATTTAAAATTTGAAACATATCTAAATCATATAGAGAGATCCCTCTCTGAAGTTGGAAGGGCTAGATCCTAGCTTCAAAAGTGGTTGGATAAAGTTACCTTAGTAGATTTCTTCTGCTGTCAACCTCTAGGAAATTTACCAAGTGCTAACAGTGAGTATAGATTGAATATGGAATTTTTGTTGCACCTATTTTGTTCTTTCTACATTTTCATACAAGAAGGTATGTCAATCAACAAATTGCTTGAATGGTTACCATGGAAATCTGCTTATACCTGAGTAGAAAGTTTCAACAAATTAGAATAGGAGAATAAGCTCATTTTTCCGATAATTTGGTTTGCAGCAGTTTAGTGTGAATAAAAGAATCGATATCCCAATAAAGGCACTGGTGTAAAGCTGTAGATATGATTTTCAGTTGAAATAAAACAGGTAATAGGGTTGGTAAACAAAGTAAAGTGATTGGTGGAAGGTGAGAAGAAATAAAGAAGTAAGGAACACAATATGTTATTCTTAGCACCTCGCGGGGAAGTGTTATCCCCAGTTGGATTCGATGTTAAATCCTAGGTTTGTACCTCTTCCTCCTATTCCTCCAACATCCCATCCATCTACCAACCTAATTTTTACTTAGTTTATCTTCAATGGTGTGTTGGGTCATTGTAATTTGTTTTTATCTTCCTTTTTTGTTTTTCATCATTTCCTTGCTCTTTATAAGGTTAATACAAGACATTATTTCAATTAAATAAAACACATCACCATGGTTATGTCACTATTGGGTTGAAAACATGTGAATTAAGGCATTTTGATGCAAAAATACATTGATTGCAATAATGCCCCTATTCTTGCAAACATCAGAAAATGGGTAGTTTTACAAGTTTTAACATTCATAAAATATTTAAAAGTTTGAATTAAGGTGTGTTGGCGCCTCGCATGCATTTTCATCTCTTTGTGCACTCAAGATCGTACGTGATTCCACCATTTTAACCATCATTATGAACTTCGTGCTAATGATCATATATGTTTGTTCCTCAAGTTATTATTATTGCAGAGTTGTGTGTGTGGTTATTATTGTAGATGGTAATTAAACCCGAAACAACGCATACCTATGATCACCACTCTCCATAGAAGTAGAAGTGGCAAGTTTTATGTCAGGAATTATATCAAGAGCGGAGAAAGGCAGGCCAACTCACGAGTCCAATCATCCCATGGAACTTGTGAAGTTGAAACTATTCCCACTGCTATGAAGATAGACAAGGCCCCCAAATCAAAGACAACCAAACATCAGAGGAAGAGGTGAATTATCTCGTAATAGTTGCAAGGAATTATGTGTCATTTCACACAAGCATTGAATAATCTCCCAAGGAAAAACACAACAAAAAGAGGGACGGAAGCCAAGTCCCATTAATTCCAATCAAACCTAATAGAAAGACCAGGTAGAAACGTAGCAAAGGAGAGACCTCAGGGGTCAAACCTTTTTTCTTGGAAACAAAGTACATTGGTTATGCACAACTAGAGAAAAAATTGGTGGACAGTAGTCCAAACCTGAGAACGATTTTTGTAAATGTGTTGAACTTTCATAGAATAAATCTATCTAGCAAATGACACACACAATTTGCAGAGAAAGTATGAGAAAAGAGAAGCAGGAGAGAAATAATGGAAGAATTATCATTAACCAAATGAATGAATGATAATTTACACATGATATACTATGTATAACTCAACTAATGTGCACTGGAGGAGAAGCCAATGTGTCATAGTGGTGGTCTAGAGTGATCTAGACACACACCAGCAGTTGCAGGAGTAAACTCCCACCTAGTATAGTCTCTCAGACAGTTGTGTGAGTGAACTGCCACCTAGTTTGAGTTAACTAGTCTCTTAGTCTTCAGTTAACTGACTGAAACAGAGTGAATTGACAAGGATATCAGGGAATCATGAGTAATGCACTAGTCTGGTGATAATCCCAAGGATAATGCACATTAGCTGGTGATGATCCCAATGTGGCATATAAACTCCTCTCAAATGATCAAACTGAAGTGTGAAATGAAGAGAATATTATCCTAGAGGAATATTCTCCCTAAACTATAGAAGACTAAATAATGACTAATAAACATAGGGGAAACCTTAGGAAAAATAAATCATAGATGTGTGTGAAGTATCTCCAACACCCCCCCTGAACATCACTATGGTGAAAATAAAGAATGGGTCCCGGAAATGAGGCCATGTTAGGTACCCAACTACAAAATATACCCTTAAATAAAAGAGGACAGAGGGAAAACCTCATGGGAAAAATCCCCCCTCAAAGTACAATGTATGTAAAAAGAAGAACTAACAGTTGCTAGGAAATTGTGTCCTTCACTCCAAGACGACTACGCAGAGAATGGAACTTATGCTCATTGAGGGTCCTGGTGAAGATGTCTGCAATCTATTCAATTGAAGGACAAAACTGCAGGTCGATGTGCTTCGTCCGCTGCCTCTGAACTGGATCTCTGCAGAACTTCAGAGTGCTCTGGTTGTCACACCAAATGATGATCGATTGATGAAATTGAATGCCCAAATCAGTGAGAAAATTTTGTATCCACATAGCCTGAATGGTTATGTTAACTACCTCTCTGTACTCTGCCTCGACTAAATATAGAGCAATAGCAGCATGCTTCTTGATCGAAAAATAGATAGGACCAGAACCAAGACTAAGTGAGTAACCAGATGTGGACTTGCGATCAATGTTATCGCCAACCCAATCAGAATCTGTGAACCCGATGAGGTCCAATGTAGAGTCTTTTGCATAGTGAATCCCAAAGGTTATGGTGCCATGTACGTATCAAAGGATATGCTTTGCGACCTTCCAATATAGTTCATGCGGCTCATGCAAGAACCAGGAGAATGATCCAACTGCATAGGAGAGGTATGTTATGGAGATTGTGAGATACAAAAATCTCTTTGTTGACTCTTGAATCCATCAGGACCGAAACGACAACCTCATGAGGTCATTAGTCCCCCTTCATTTTTAGAGAGGTGGTTCTCCTCTTTGGCTAAAAGATATATATTTGAATATCTTGGAGTAGGAAGAGTGTTAGAAAACAAACCCCAAATATTTATTTCTTGGATTTATATGAGAATGGTTCTTCAATAACCCAATACAATCTTTATATGCAATAAAATTCTTTTAGTCAAAAAAGATTGAAGGAGGGCTTCAACATCATAATTAAATTGTGATCAGCATCACACACAATCTTCTTAATAATATATAAATACATCCATATCTTGTTCATAGGAGAGAATGATTTGATCATTTGAAAGAATTTTAACAAAGTATTGCAATCAAGATCAAGAACACTCAACAACCTAGCCTCATGCCCAACTCTGGGATTCAAGCATAAAACTATGAGAAATGGTGTAGAAGAATATAATAAAACAAAAATGGAGAAGATTTTTAATGATTTCTTTCTTTTGACAAGAAGCTTGATTGTGTATCCATTTTTGTACCTTCTTCTTCCTATTATATTCTTCCCTTCCCCTTTGACAATATTGAATATTCGCCCCTTGATGAAGCCTCTCTTCCCTTTTTAAGAAGAGATTTTCTAACTACTTGAGTAGTTAGGGTTTCTCCCTTCTAGAAATTCTTGTACAAGTTACTTCTTGAAAAATTCAATTTAATAAATGTCTCATTAATTCCTCATTAATGAATTCACATCATTAATACAAGTATATTGAAATTGGGTCCCTCTCCTTTTTTAATAAAAAAAATTTAATTAAACTTTTATTTTTTTAAATTTATTAATTTTCCATCAAAAGAGGATGACCGTAATTTAATTTTATGGAAGTGAAAACCAAATTTTTATCCATTAAAACCACTTCTTGTGTTCTCTTAATAATCTTATCTTTCCAACTATATAATTTTTTCCCAATCCCGTCGCCCGGATCTCAAGATATGAGCTCGTGAAGTTGAGTTGTCATGCAAACCCATTAATAATGTAGTTTACTGATATTTTAATTTTTGAGAAACAATTATCACGTTTAAACATTCTAAACATGTACCAACATCTTTTACGTCGAAAACCTTTCCAATGGTATATATTTTTCATTATTCCGACACTCGGAGCTCAATTTATGGCCTCCGCAAGATCAACACTCAGCCACTGTCAACGAAAGTTGATGGGGAAATCTCAGCCCCTGGATTGATTTTCATGCTTCCCTTCATAAAATTCGAATTTTTGGTTTACAATTCTATCCCACATTCATTGATATATTATATTCTTCATGATATATAATAATAATTATTTGATAACTTAGAAAGAAACACGAGAAGGGAGAAAATTATGGAGCTTGGAGGATTTGACCCTTGGAAAATTGTCAAATAAAATAATAATTTTGGAATCCCGTTGTCGTCCATGTCATGCCCACTCATTGATGAATCAGCCATTCATATACTTCCATGTTTCTTTTTAAAAACTTTCCACATGTCTCTAATAATAATATTCCACGTGTATCCCTCCTCGAGTTGTCATGTGTCACAATTCCATGCTTCCATGTGGAATGTTCTTATTAGTTCATGGTTTAAATGGGGAAAATTTTGGAATAATGGTTAAGTATGGGAAATCAGGAGGAAGGGTAAGTGAAGGGAAAATTGTAGGTAGCGGAAGTTAAGGGGGTAGTTTTTAGGTTGCGGGGACGGGTTGGTGGGTTGGGGAGTGAGGTGATTAAGGGAGTGAGGGATGATCGACGTTCATGAACCCAATGAGGATTGTGAAATGTATATGATGGAAGTGAGGGATGATAAATTTAGGTAGAGGGAGCAGGGGTGAGGAAGTGTAAGGAGGTGAGGGGATGTATGAGTTTACCAAGCCGTGAACCCGTGATTTCTGAAAAATGACTAAGTATGGAGATAGAGACGTTGAGTGAAAATTCTAAGTATGGTAGCATTGTAATATAGGAGAGGAGAGGCGAACATGATACTTAAAAACATTCTTCAAAATCGGACCTCTTGACAAGATCTTGAGTAACTTAGGAATACAGAAACATATTTCTGATCCAAAAAAGCATGGTGAAGCTGAGACAGAGGGATGCAAAGTGAACTTATAAAAGTCAAAAATGTCTTCTTTTGATATCAAGGATTTTTATGAATCTAAGAACAAGAAAATAAATATGACCAAATTTTGGTCAACAACTAGCTCCAACTGCAGGACAATGACCCCATGTGGGTTGCTAAGAACACCAGAATCTCAAGACCAGTTACCTTCTCCGTTGGGCTATGTATTCATCTTCAAAATAAATTCTTGTAACTATTTTTATTCAATGGAGTTATCTTCAAACTTCAATATAAATACTACCTTATTATGAAAAATTGAATTGAAGAAACAAAGTATGTACATACATTATCTACCTACCTTGACTTACTTGAAAGAAAGGGGCACCTTAGGTGTAGGAAGATTTCCAATGGAGCCATTCAAGCATTGATCTGATTTGTGGAATGAAATCCAAAATTATGAGATAAGTTGGGACTTGTACCAATGATTCAGGGGCACTCTAAATATGTATTGGAGAAAAATTATACCAAATATGGTGAATATTTGATTGTGTTGTTTGACCAACAATGCTCTAGAACCATAGTTCAATAAAATCAATTCTTGGCTGAGGCGTTTTTGACATAACAATGCATTCATCCTTTTATTTATTTACAACCACTTCCACGGTTCTTGATTCATCAAAAATCTCTTGAAAATATTCTTCTTTCTTGTAAAGGTGATCTTGTTCATCATTCTTTTCAATATTCACTTCTTCCATAAATTATTCTTACTGCAAGTTCTCTTGTGATGTTTCATCATTTATCACAAGGTTGAAATCTTCTTGTGTATTTGGTGGAGGCTCCTCAATTTCATTCTCAAATTTTCTGCTTGAAATATATTCATATGGAGTATATAGGAGGCTGAAATTTTCTTCTTCTAATTTGGAATTTTCATCTTCATCTTCAACAACATGACTTGACTTAAAAATTTCATCCACTCTTTTATTAGATTCTTGTTCAAAATTGGTCATTTTGCTATCTTGCTTCCACATGAGAGAGGATGGGTGGGCAACAACATTTAAAACATCAACAAAAACATATGAATGCACTTTTGGGATGAACTTCTCTACAAATGAATCTTCTAACACATCCCAACTACTAATAGAGTTAGGCATTAATGCACTATACCATTCAAGAGCATCCTCTCGTAGAGTTTGTAGGAATAATCTACATGTAACATTGTCTTCAATGAGGTTGAAATCATAACATGTACCTTTAAAATTAATCAATTGTTTCTCTGTATCTTCTAAAGGATCCCCAAAGAATTTAGAAAAAAAATCAATAGGAATATTATGCATTTGAAAGTCTTTTTCTGGTAGATTTAAAGGGGTATTATGAAACCGCCTCCTTCTTTGAGTATTTCTCTCTTTTGCTAATTCTTTCAAAGTCATTGATGGGATTGATGAATAACATAAAGAAGAATTATGACATGAATGAAACCCTTCATTTTGAAGTTTTTTCAATGGAGTATCTAGGGAGTTCATTCTCCCGAATCATTGGTGCTTCTCGTTTCTTTTTTAAATTACAAAAAAGATGAGCCATGCTTAAAATAAGCAACAATTTTCTTGAATCATATTCTCAAAACTTTGAGCCATGTATATTTTTGGTTCCTCAAATATCTTGAAAATAAATCACTCCTCAATATGGTCGCCAAAAATGTTGACGCTTGAATCCATCAGTACTGAAACGACAACCTCATGAGGTCATTAGTCCCCCTTCATTTTTAGAGAGGTGGTTCTCCTCTTTGGCTAAAAGATATATCTTTGAATATATTGGAGTAGGGAGAGTGCTAGACAACAAATCCCAAATATTTATTTCTTGGATTTATATGAGAATGGTTCTTCAATAACCCAATATGATCTTTATATGCAAAAAAATTATTTTAATCCGAAAATATTGAAGGAGGGATTCATCAGAATTAAATTGTGATCAGCATCACACACAATCTTCTTAATAATAAATAAATACATTCATATCTTCTTCATAGGAGAGAATAATTTGATCATCTCAAATAATTTAACAGAGTACTGCAATCAAGATCAAAAGAGAATTTTATAGGTCAACCTCAAATACTTTGTATTCAAAATTCTAGGTTACAAAGCACAGTCGAGATCAACCCCGAAACAATTCTTTGTGGAGTTCTATTCATGAAAGATGTTATTCATTAAAAGCTCTTTGACATCCATACATGTGGTTGCAAATAATCCATGATCATATAATAAAATATCTTAGAATAATATAAAAATAACACTCAACAACTCATCCTCGTGCCCATCTATGAGATTCAAGCATAAAATATGAGAAATGGTGTAGAAGAATATAATAAAAAAAATGGAGAAGATGGAGATTTATTTCTTTTGATTAGAAGCTTGATTGTATATCCATGGTTGTACCTTATTATTCATATGATATTCTTCCTTACCCCTTTGACAGTACTAAATATTGGCCCCTTGATGAAGCCTCTCTTCCCTTTTTAAGAAGAAATTTTCTAACTACTTGAGTAGTTAGGGTTTCTCCCTTCTAGAAATTCTTGTATAAGTTACTTATTTAAAAATTCCCTTTAATAAATGTTACATTAATTACTCATTAATTAATTCACATCATTAATACAAGTATATTGAAAGTGGGTCCCTCTCCTTTTTTAATAAAAGTTTTTTAATCGAACTTTTATTTTTTAAAATTTGATTAATTTTCCATCAAAAGAGGATAACTATAATTTACTTTTATGGAAGTGAAAACCAACTTTTTATCCATTAAAACCACTTCTTATGTTCTCTTCATCATATTATCTTTCCAATTATATAATTTGTTCCAAAATCCGTCGCCTAGATCTCAAGATATGAGCTAGTGAAATTGAGTTGTCATGCAGGCCCATTAAGAATGCATCTAACTGATATTTTAATTTCTGAGAAACATTTATAAATTTTCAACATTTGAAACCTGTAACAACATATTCTACATTGAAATGTATTTCCAACGATATAAATTTTTCATTATTCTGACACTCGGAGCTCAAGTTATGGCCTCCGCAAGATCAACACTCAGCCACCGCCGATCAAAGTTGATGGGAAAATCTCAGCCCTTGGATTGATTTTCGTGCTTCCCTTCATAAAATTCAAATTTTTCGTTTAAAAGTCTATCCCACATGCATTGAGATATTATATTCTTCATGATATATAATACTAAGTGTTTGATAACTTAGCAAGAAACACGAGAAGGGAGAAAATTATGGAGCTTGGAGGATTCAACCCTTGGAAAATTGTCAAATATAATAATAATTTTGGAATCTCGTTGTCATCCATATCATGCTCAGTCATTGATGAATCAACCATTCATATACTTACATGTGTCTTTTTAATAACTCTCCATGTGTCTCTAATAATAATATTCCATGTGTCTCCCTCCACAGGTTGTCATGTGTCACAATTTCATGCTTCCATGTGGAATGTTCATATTGGTTCATGGTTTAAATGGGGAAAAAATTGGAATAATGGTTAGGTATGGGAAATCAGACGGAAGGGTAAGTGAAGGGAAAATTGTAGGTAGCTAAAGTCAAGGGGGTAGTTTGTAAGTTGTTGCGACAGGATGGAGGGTTGGGGATTGAGGTGAGTAAGGGAGTGAGGGATGATCAGCATCTGCGAACGCGATGAGGATTGTGAAAGGAGTCTACCATCATCAAGTCCGACTTATGATAGGGAAGGAGTCGAGGTAGACTTGCAATCTTTCATGTGAAATATCTCAAGGATATCCCATGCATACTTGGCCTAAGAGAGTTTTATGCCTAATAGATCCTGACTAATCTCGTGTCCAAGGAAGAAATGTAGCAGACCCATGTCCATCATCAAGAACTTGTCATGCAGAATCCTCTTAACTGCGGCAATTTTTGAAGTCAAGCAACCAATGATCAACAAATCCTCAACATATAGAACTAGGAGTAGAAGTGAATCAGCCATCCTGAGCATGTAAACATTTGGGTCTGAATTACAACATACAAAGTTATGTGATAGTAGGTAGGAGTCCAGCTTGGCATACCATGCCCTCGGGGCCTTCTTGAGACCATAAAGAGACTTCTTCATTCGACAGACGAAAGATGAATCTTATATAAATCCCTGGGGCTATTCCATATAGATCTCCTCAGAGAGATCTTCGTGAACAAATGCATTCTTCATGTCTGTCTGATGGAATTCTCATCCTTTGGCTACCGCAATAGAAAGTTTCAAACCTATGGAGTCCATCTTCGCTACTTGAGCCAAGGTGTCATCATAGTCAATACAATGCACCTGCTGAAATCCTTTGGAAACTAGCATGGATTCGTATCTTCTAACCTATCCATCTACTGCACTCTTGGTCCTGTAGACCCATCTGCACCTGAAAATTTTCCTTCTTGAAGGAAGGGGAACCATATCCCAAGTTTGGTTCTCGAGGAGGGTGTTGTATTCCTCCTACATTATGGATTCCCAAAAGGGATTTCCAGCAGACTCACCATAGGACTGTGGATCTGAAGACTAAACAAAGATCATATTCTTGGTTTTCATTGGTTCAGTGGTAGTGAGTGCAAGAGAAGGATCCTCGAAATCAAATCGATTCCTCCTAGCATTAGTTGGATCCCCAACAATATCTCCTGCATCTTGAAGAGTAATCTTGGCCCACTTGGGCCTACGCTCTGGCTCTGCATCTGCATCTACATGCACTAACTCTGCATCTAACTATACTGACTCTGTATATAGATCATCTTAATCCTCTAAATCAGAACTCTCATCAGAAGAAGAGTCAGCATGTGGATGCTCATCATCTTTGACAAGTGGAAGAACAAAAGTGTCTTCATGTGGCTGTTGAGGTACATGCGAGACACTTTCCTCGAATTGGACACTTTTCTCAATGATGATCTGGTCCGAGGAAATATCAATGATTCTTTATCCCTTCACATTTTCGGGGTATCCAACAAGGATACACTATGTGTTATGTGGATCAAGTGCCTGCCTCTTCTCAAAGGGAATCCTGGCCCATGCATGTGAACCAAAAATACGGAAGTCGGTCACTTCTGGTTTGAGGTCGCTCCAAGCCTCATAGGGGGTCTTATCCTTGACATATCTATGAGGAGATCTATTTTGGATGTAGGTTGCACAATTAATTTCTTCATCCCATAATATATGTGGAAGTGACTTTGCATGTAGCATGCAAGATGCCATCTCTTTTAGAGATCTATTTTTTTGCTCAACAACTTTGTTTTGCTCCAGAGTATAAGGAACCGTGTGGAGAAACTGAATCCCGACCTCATGGTAAATATTTTTTATCTCATTCTTGACATACTCTCCCGTGTTATTTTTTTGGAGGACTTGTATTTTCTTTCCTGATTGTGTCTCAACAAGGGCTTTGAAATCTTTGAAATGTTGAAAGACCTTTGATTTTTTCCTGAGAAAGAAAATCCTTGTGAAGCATGAGAAATCATCAACAAAAATGAGCACATACCTTGCTTTACTTATTGATGGATGTGGAAAAGGGCTCATGAGGTCACTATGGACCAGATATAAATGAAAGGAAGACTTTTGAGTCTTTCATTTGTCGAATTTCTCTTGAGGGTGTTTTCCAAGAACACATCCCTCACAAATTCCTTTGGAGAAGTGGATGTCTGGTAGACCATCAACCATTTCCTTCTTTCTAATTTTTTTCATATATATGAAATTTAAATGTCGGAACCTTTCACGCCATATCCTACTACTTTCATCAGCATGGGTAAACAATAATGCAGAATCTGGTTCAATAAATTCAGAAAATTTGTAGAGTCTAGATTTATGATTTACCTCATTAGTAGAATCCCTGGAATTGGTTTGCATGTCATAGATATCCACTGCATCAGGTGTGAATATGACTCTCTTTCCAGTGCTAGATTTTTTCATCTGATACATGGAGAGAAGATTGATGGAAAGTTTGGGAACATGTAGCACATTCTTAAAGCTTTCGTTTGTGAGTTCAATTCTTCCTTTGTCGGTGACCTCGACTGGAGAGTTGTCCCACATCATAATAGGAGGACCTTTGCATGAATCCAATGAATAATAGGGTTCTTGTGTGGCAGCTATGTGGTGTAATGCACCTTAATATACAATCCAAGCATCGAGAGAAGAGTTGATGGAAATCAAACCATGCCTAGAATTGTCTTTCTTGGGATTTTGATCTTCTCGCTTCTTCTTCTTGGCACCCTTAGGGATGCGATCTCCAAGGTTGTTTTATTGAAGTATTTGGGCCATTATATCTATCTATTTCTACTTACATGTGGATTCTAGATGGAATCCTTTATGGCCGTAAGTTCATTTCTCCCCTTTTCTTCCCTTTCCACCTTTGGATCCAAAGGCATCGTTGAAGGGTTTTGAGTACCCTTCCTTCTTTGGATTTTCATGTGCTTTATTTTTTACTTTTTATTTCCATTTTTTATATTGGTGACCACTACCATCTTGCACAGTAAGTGGATGCACCTTTGGGCCTTTAATTTTTCCCATATTGGTGAGCTTGTTCTACTCTTGTGTCACAGACTCGATAAAGGCCTCAAGAGAGGGCATCGTCTAGGTGGCTCTAGAGGCGAGCCTAACTCAATTAAATGTAGATACAAACATTGATTATTCTAGACCAAGTTTGAAGATAATGGTGAGAACCATTTGTTTCTCCTCCTTAGTTTTATCAACCCCACAGGCCTTGATTTGCGACAACAAATCCTTATATTTGGTAAAAAAATCTAGAAGATTGTCGAAGGTTTTTGGATCCAAAGTGATCAATTCCACCTTAATCATGTGTCCCCTCATATTGTCCTATTTTCAAAAAATCCCTTACATGGTGGTACAAGATTCATTCGGGGTTTTACAGGAGGATATGTGAAAGACGAGTTCAGGAGAAATGAGACTGCAAATAGTTCCAAATGCTTCATCCATTTTATTTAGATACTTGGATTTTTATATGGTTGATGGGTTTTGTCTCTATGTTCATGATTAACCTGTATAATCCTCTTCCTTGAATATGCATTATCATATTCTCCTTCCATGCAAATAAATTTTATGGTGTAAGAATGAATTATTTTGGAAATTACATTTTTCCGTTGTCTTCAATCTTCGGTACCTGCAAAAATAATCTGGTGTTTCTTTTCCCTAGTAGTATTTCGGCTCTGATACCATGTAAATGTGTTGAAGCTACACAAAATATATCTAGCTAGAAAATTACATACACAATTTGCAGAAAAATATGAGAAAAGAGAAGCAGGAGAGAAATAATGGAAGAATTGTCATTAAGAAAATTAATGAATGATAATTTACACATTATATTCTCTGTATAACTGTAACATCCCCAGCCACCCACAGGTCAGGGCATGCTACCTTCATACTCTTACCGATACCTTCTTTAATTAATAAGAACGCATAAGATACAATATTTAGCGACATGCACAGCAATATCCAACAATCATGCATAATCCAAGATTTAGTTAGATGATAATTAAAATACACAGCGGAATACATTCATACACAGATAATAATATCACAGCAGAGAGCACTTATCTTTATAAAAAGGCGACACCAATTGGCTCCAAACCAAGGACATTGCACCCAACCATAGACACCACTGCTTCAAATATCAACAACAGTGTCACCCCTGAGCCAGGGCTGTGAATCCACAAGGATGGTTCCAAAGTGTAGTTGGGTTCCCAAACCGTTCAGCTCTCATGGGTTTCCCAACACCCACAACAATATAAGTACCTATCTCTCTTCTACCTAGCATGTACCACCCAAGAGAATGGACCTCCACCCTTCTCTACCACGCAGTTCCTCAGGTAGTCCTTCTCCTTTATTTTGGGGCCTTCAACACAGCTGGTCCAGAATATCAATGCTGGAACTCTCAAGACTCGTAATTGTGAGAAAAACAAGGCACAATCCAATGCATCTCATACATGAAGGCCCCAATTCATGTTTGGATTGCAACCTACTATCCTGTGGCTAATTCTCAGCAATTCCTTTCCCTTTACCAAGCCAAGACGTAGGTGACGATGGATCAATGGATGGGTAAGTGAGTGCATGGAAGGGTGTGAGGGAAATAATGGTATGGAATGCAGAAGGGAAGGAGTGGATGAGTCAATGACCAACGACCAACCCCACAATCAGACCAGGGATGGGTTTAAGTATCTCTCGTGGGGAATCAAGAACCTCCTAGCCTTCCCCAAGAAGCTCACGTAACCGATCCCCTTCCTTAGACAAAAAGGGTAATTAAAATAGGAATAAACACTTAGCCCCTCAATCCCCCTCTCTTGTGGAATCATATCCCTCTATAACTCTAGTCCTTGTCTATCTAGTAGCCAACCATGTATTTATTATTAATAATGATAAAAAAACATTACATGTCTTGGGCACACTGGCCTTTTAATAATTGTTTGGGCACTCTGGCCTCTCAACATTGTAACAAAACGTTATTTAAAATGGGGGTTCAAAACCTGGTGTTATCACATAACCTTGTCAAAACATTAAGAATTTGTGGCTTCTATCTAGGTCTATATTTTTGCCTGTCTCTCCCCCTTTTGCAGACCCGATCGTAAGATTTCCCTCTTGGCTTGTATCTTTTCTTTTGTTTGCCTTCATCCATTTGATCGACCTATTTTTCTTGTCTAAGATGTATCTTCCCTCAGGCTTCATGTTCTCTCTAAGGCCGATCATTCCCCCTTCATCTCTATCTTTGATCTTTTGTTTTCCTGATCCCTCAATCGGTCATTCAAGTAAACCATGCAGACCACATTCGTGAGGACCAGGTGCAGCACTTGAAATAGTCTGATATCAACCCAAATCAAGAGAGCGAGCAAGATCAACATTCGGTGACAGAGATCCATCAAGAAGATCATATCAATGACCATCAAGTGATCAGGATCATACAGTTTAACCAAGTTTAATGTTAGACAGAGGTCCGAAATCGCAAGGTCAATCCTAGTCGTTGGTACGAGGAAGGACACGTGGTGCAAGGTTAGCGTTTCGAGGTTTCGCAAGATAGAGTGGTCAAGGAGTAAAGTCATAAAAACTCATGAAGTGTGAAACCATGAAAAGATCGCAACCATTGATCAAAGGATAAAGTTGGACTGTTAGATCCACTTTTCACGATTTCGCTAGCTGGGAAAGTAGGAGGATAGAGTCTTGAAGACTCGCAACATCCGAAGTCCCGAAATGATCTTGGTCATCCATTCCAGAAAGACATGCGGCACAAAATCGGCATGGAGAAGGTCGTTTCAGGGAGCTTAAGTGATAAATTCCCATGACCCAAGGTCCCAAAACACTGATATTCATCAAGGTCATCCGATGCAAAGGGATATGTTGATCCAGTCAGTTCGTCGATTCAGAGGGTCATTTCGCGATTTCGAGCATTGGAATATTTTATATCAAAGGGAGAGAAAACTCCCGAAATGAGAAATCCCTAATTTTCATATGGATAAGCATGGGTTCATGGCCCACGGTTGTGTGGGGAAAAATAAAATAAGCTACGCAAAATATCAAAGCGCCCGAGTTGGTCACAGAGAAGGATCTGCGGGGCCTCAAGATGCCAAAATTACCTCAAAGGAATTGTGAGTTCGCCGGGAACATTCATGGGTGTCAGGCCTCGTCCTAATCCCAATAAAATTAGTTAATGAAAATGGGGAAGGTGGTTGAAACCTCATTTCACCACATAAATGGAAAGCATGGAAAATCTAGCCATGGAGGGCAGATTGTCAGATGAATGTTCCCTGTCATGGATTTTCTTTTAAAGCCCATACCGATTTGATCTTGCGTCTGACATAAGAATGCAAGTGCAGCCTGACAGAAGAATATGTAGACACAAAGCCTTGAATGCAATGACTAGAGTGCTCTTCTGAAGGGAGAAGGTTTCTTTGAGTATAAATACTCACTTTTGATATTTTGTTAGGGTGGATGGTAGAGAAAATCTCCTGTATTCTAAAGTTTTAATGAATCTTATGGTTTTCTGGTTATGCTTTGTAGTCTGAGACTTCTTGTTTAATAACAATCATCTTTCTTACTCTATCTTATCTACCTCTATTACTGAGGGAGTTCATGAATTACTGTCTCACATGGATTGTTGTGACTGTATTACATTGAATGTTCGAATGTAATGCTGTTATGATTTCTTTCAGTATCCTTGAAATTTGAATCCAAGAGGATTTTGTGCTCAATTTTTTCTTCCTTAGGCTACTGGAAAGCCTGATGTTCATATCAGACCTCTACATTTTTCTCGACAAAGTCTTCCTCCTACTCACCCTTACTACAACCTA
This sequence comes from Picea engelmannii, assembly GCA_009831015.1. NCBI lineage: Eukaryota > Viridiplantae > Streptophyta > Pinopsida > Pinales > Pinaceae > Picea > Picea engelmannii. The sequence goes on along the minus strand of ML783400.1, from coordinate 196,896 downwards.
CTGACTGAAGTTAAACCAAGACCTCACCTTCTTGCGCATATCAGTCCAGTTTTTTGAGTTAGAACGATATTTTCTTGAGATTGTGCCCATTTGATCTTTTTATAACTGACCTCTGACATAAAATTCTAATGGGTATAAGGCTTACTTCTGTCGCAATCCAGAGGTGACTTCCGGTGCTAACATTTTTGGCACCGTTGCCAGGGACAAAATTGAATATTATCCCCAGGATTGAATGACAAAGCTTACTAGTTCTGAAGGTGCAACAAACCTTAGTACATCAAAGATTGCAACTATGCGCCTGGAGAATCCATTGTGGTGACTCCATTGACGCGAATCCACTGGCGAATCCACTGTTTCAGTTGTGGATTCCATAGGTAGACACACAAGGTCTACTCCACAGTTTCCTTTAGCAACACCTGAAGCAAACCCGGAGAATATTGTCAGAAAGGGAAAGGCCCTTCGAGGAGGTACTTCTACTGTTGAACTAGGTATTTCTGACGATTTTTATTGTCCTCCTTTAGAAACTCCAATATATGCTTCTCATTTTCCTATCATACCATCTTTTGGATTTTCCTGAACTTTAAATTTTGGGAGTGTTCCTATTGAGATTTCCCCTCTTGGTCTGGAACTGGAGTGAGAAATCCTTGTCACTCCTCTTTCCCCTAAAGTTGTACCTTCGTCTAGACCCTAGACCTCAGAAGATTTTCCCAGTCAAGGTTTTATTACTCCTCCTCGTATTAAGGTTACTAATTCTGCAGAAAGGGAACCTTCTTTTCCCCCAAGCCCTGTAGCCTTCTCTCTGAATCCTCTGTTGTTTCTCTTTCCTCTCAGAAGCTCAATCCCAGTCTCCCGTCTTCGAACCTCTTCTCCTCCTATTAATCCTCCACCTATTATCGCTATGGCAGGTTCTAATCCTCCTAGAAACATAATGGATTCCATAGTGGCTACTAGATATGCCCCCATGGTCTTACCTCAGCCCATGAATGCTCTCCCTACTGGAGATTACCTAAAATACATGCCTAAATTCACTGGAGAAGAAGACATAATTGTTGAAGAATACCTTGTTTCCTTCTATAGTTACGCAGACAACCTGAATATTGAAAATGAGGATGTCTGTATGAGATTCTTTGTCCAGAGCCTTGATGGCGAGGTTAGAAAATGGTTTAGGGTATTGACCCATGGATATATTGATTGGATTGAGGATTTAGACGATGTTTTCTTGAGGCAATGGGGAGATAAAAAAGACTTTATGTATTATATCACTGAGTTTGGGTCGCTAAATGATCAGGAGATCATGTCCTAAGTGGAGAAAATGCTCAAAATTGAACTTGCTCAGAATTGGTTGAAGTTGGAACGCCTGGATAGGTCTCGTCGATACGATCCTGCTGGCGCAAACGGCACGCAAAATCGACTCTGCATCACAAAGATATCTCAGTCAGAAATTTCTTATTTCATTATAAAATAAAAATATATATAATGAAATTATAAAAGAGAAAAAAAAAGAAAAATTAAACAAAAACTTTATACATTGGGTTTTGTTAACAAAAATTTAGGTGGGTGCGTAGGCCGCCACCTGGCACTAAGGCCTTTGGTTAATTAAACATAAAGACTTTGGCGGGCGGAGCAAATGTATTATTTACAAACTCATTTATTTGAACGCATAAAACACAACGCAGAGGGGATTCGACCGTGGGTCGATGCCACAACAGCCCCGCGCCCTAACCACTT
>ML783400.1:134933-154523 GCA_009831015.1 Picea engelmannii | reverse complement strand
CCATATTTACTTCTTATCAACCATGAAAAAACAATAATGAGTCATATTTACATCAAACAATATTGGGTCCATTACCCAAGCCTTTGTGCTACGGGGCTTTCTTCAAGGGTTGACATCAATGACAACCAACCTTAATCAACACTCACTGATAACCAAAGACCCTGTCCCAGAAGTGAGAGAAATTATGAAACCCCTTTCCTCCTTCAACTTTGAGCATGAAACCCAAAAGATCAGAATCCCTATGCCCCTTGTAGAGCTATTCAAGCATGAAGATTTCAAAAAATCCCTCTTTAATTTGTTGCAGTCTGAGACATCTTGCCATTCCACAGACTCAATAAATCTTCAAGATTAAAATCCAGCAGTCATCTTAGGTCCTATGGTAGAAGATAGAGATGATTAATCCCCTCCCTTATATACATCACTGAACATACATGATAAGGTGTTGCATAATTGTTTGATAGACTCAGGGGCATCTCATAATCTCATGCCCAAAATTGTCATGGAAGAACTCGGATTAGAGATCACAAAATCTTATCATGATTTATATTCCTTTGATTCGAGGAGGGTGCAATGTATTGGGGTCATCAAAGATCTGGTTGTGACCTTGTTTCAACTACCCATTAAAAGTGTGGTCATGGATATCATGGTGGTTGATGTTCCTCCCAATTTTGGCATCCTATTGTCAAAATCTTGGATTAAAAGACTTGGGGGAACCTTGCAAATGGAACTCACATATCCTACCATTCCAGTGTTCGGAGGGGAGCATAGAAGACTGTACAGAGAGGCTCAGTTGGCCTACATTATCAATGATGAAGAAGACCCCACCAATCATTCTATATTTTCCCTTGACACTGATTTGGGGTCTAGTTTGTTACAGCTCACTGATACTCCTAAAACTCCTCTTGAAATCAGAAAGCAACCCATTTGTTTTCATGAAATACCTGCCCCAACTAATTCTGTGTGGAAGATTTTCTTCGACGAAGCCTCTTCTAGAGAAGGTGTTGGTGTCGGAGTATTTTTTGTGTCACCTTGTCAAGAGGCCATACGTTTGTCCTACAAACTAGAATTTGAAGCTACCAACAATGTAGCATTGTATGAGGCTCTTGTTTTGGGTTTAAGGGCTGCGAAAGACATGGGGATTGAAGAGCTAGCAGTATTTGGAGATGTTGAACTAATTTTTCATCAGGCCAAAAATGTTTATCAATCCAAGCACCCTAGGCTAAGGACTTACAAGAATGAGGTGTGGGACATAATTGACAATTTATTCTCAGCCTTCAACACTTCATTTATTCCAAGAGAGGAAAATACTATGGTTGATTCTTTGTCCGTCTCAGCGAGCCAGTTTTGGATCCCACTGCCATCTAAGCTCAAGTATGATGTTGAGATCAGATATAGGACCTCCATAACTGACAATATCAAGCACTGGAAGGTGTTTGAAGATGATCTTGAAATCAGAAGATTCCTTGAGTTGGTTGATGAGTTCTCTGCATTTCATATTGATCAGGATCATGATGCCAAGGGTGACCCCTCCCCCAAAATATTTTTGAATAAAATTGCTAATCATCATATTCTTCAGCTTCCTAGCAATCATATTCCGAAGGGACTAGTCCCATTAGAAAGATTGTTCAATGGGAACAATGTGGCAGTAAAGCTTAAAGTTCCAACTGAGGATGATGACGTAGCGGAGTGCAATATTGGTATAGAGGAGGATCCAAAGTTCGTCAACTTATCAAGAAACTTGTCAAGGGAGCAGAGAGCTGAGTATGTTGAGCTATTAAAACAATTTGTTGATGTGTTTTCCTAGACCTATGAAGACCTCAGGACATTCGGCAAGGTCGTCATTGAGCATAAGATCCCATTGAAAGAAGAGGCCAAACCATTCAGGCAGAAATTAAGATCAATAAATCCTATGTTTCTTCCTATTATGGAAAGGGAGGTAAAGAAGCTACTAGATGCCCAAATCATTGTCCCTTTGAGATATTCTGAATGGGTAGCCAACCTGGTCCCAGTGAGAAAGAAGAGTGGAGAAATCAAACTCTATTTTGATTTCAAGAATCTAAATAGAATCTCTAAGAAGGACAATTACCCACTACCAAATATGGAACACATATTACAGAGGGTGATTGGTGCATCTAGGATTTCCATGATTGATGGATTTTTTGGCTACAATCAGATTTTTGTCCTCCCTGAAGACAGAGAAAATACAACTTTCACCACTCCTTAGGGCACATTCATGTATGCCAAAAGGCCCTTTGGATTGATGAACACAGGGGAAACCTTCCAGAAAGCCATGGATATTGCCTTCATTGGAGAAAGAGATAAATTTGTGGTCATCTATATGGATGACATAGCAGTCTTCTCCAAATCTGATAAGGAACATTGTCAACATATGAGAAGGGTTTTCTCAAAATGTAGAAGGTTTTGTCTCTCCCTAAATCCCAAGAAGTCTTTGTTTTCCATGCAGGAAGGAAAATTGTTGGAACACATTGTATCAGTCGAAGGGGTCAGGATTTATTCAAGTAGGGTAGAATCTATTCAAGCTCTATCACTTCCCAGGTCAAAGAAAGAAGTTCAATCCTTCCTAGGCAAAATCAAATTTTTGAGAAGATTTCTTTCAAATTTTGTTGAATTGGTGAAGCATAGCACAACCATGCTCAGGAAGGGGAGCGAAGTAATATGGACTTCCCAGTCTAGAGAATCCTTTAACCGAATCAAGAAGGCATTGACTAAAGCACCTATGCTTATCAGTCCTGATTATTCCAAGGATTTTCTGATTTTCTCTTTTGTTTCATTTGACACAGTGGCAGTTGTTTTACTACAAAAGAATGATGCAAGGATGGAACAAACTATTTCCTTTTGTAGCAGAGAACTAAGAGACGTGGAAGTCAGATATGACATCATGGAGAAGTAGACATATGCCTTAGTAAAGGCTCTCAAATATTTTAGACTCTATGTCCTACATTCAAAAATCATCACATATGTTCCTTCATCCTCTGTGAAGGAAATTCTCATTCAGCCTGACATAGATGGGAGAAGGAGCAAGTGGATTTCCAAAATCCTTGAATTTGATCTAGAAATAAAACCCACCAAACTAATTAAAGTATAATGTTTAGCCAAGTTGTTGGCCAAATCTAACTGTAAATATTTTGGGGTTAACTTCATCAACACTTGCTCAGAAGATCAGTAGGATGAGTTGCTTGATAGCAGCCCTCAAGACAACCCTCCATTGGCAGAATGTGCCTGGTATAAAAACATTATATATTTTCTGCAAGAGTTAAGACCCTCTGATGGTATGGGAAGAAGCAAGGAAAGAGATTTAAAGCTCAAATAAGTTAGATATTGCCTTATTGACCAGGTCTTGTATTCAAAGGACCCTCTAGGAGTGCTCTTAATATGTTTAGACCCACGGGGGGGGCAAAAGATTATATGTGATTTCCATGAAATCCTATGTAGGGGACATCATTTCTGGAAAACCACAACCTACAAAATTCTTAGGGTTGGGTACTACTGGCCCACTCTATTCATTGATGTTTGTGAAAAAATCAGGGCTTGTGTCAAATGTCAAAAATTCTCTGGAAAGAAATAGCTCAAGTCTCTGCCATTGAAGCATGTACTAGATTCAAGACCCTTTCAGCAGTGGGGCCTAGACTTTATTGGGGAAATTCATCCTTCTTCAAGTGGTCAACACAGATGGATTTTAACTGCAACAGATTATTTCACCAAATGGATAAAAGTTATCCCCATAAGGAACGCTTCTCAAAAAGTCATCATTGGTTTTCTTGAAGATATTATAGTGAGGTTTGGTTGCCTGAACAGAATTGTTACTGATAATGGTGCAGCTTTCAGGGCTGAACCATTGATCAAGTTTTGTGATAAGTTCAGAATCTCATTGATCCACTCTACCCCTTACTATCCACAAGGCAATGGATTAGCGAAGTCCTCTAACAAGAGCCTGATAAAAATCATCAAAATATTGTTAGAGGACAACAAGAAAGCATGGGATTCATAGCTCAAGTTTGCTTTGTGGACGTCTCTCCTTTCCAACTTGTAAATGGGACTGAAGCAATTTTTCCTTCTCAGCTTGCCCTGCCTGTAGCAAGATTCTTCCAAGACCATCAAGGAGAACCTGATGAAATGATCAGAAGAATTCATCAGCTGGTGGAAGTCCTACAAACTAGAGAGCAGGTGATTCACATACCGCATGACCGTCAACAGAAAATCAAGCAAGCCTTTGACAGGAAAGGAATTAAAGAGGATTTCCAGCTGGAAGATCTAGTACTCAAATGGGATGCACCAAATCAGGACAAGGGAAAACATGGTAAATGTGAAGTCCTTTGGTTCAGACCCTTTAATATTGCTAAGGAATTTTCAAATAATACTTATAGGTTGCACAATCTAGAGTGTTACGAAGTTTTTGGTGGCCCAATAAATGGGCACTTCCTGGAAAAAAAAAATCATTTAAAGACTCAATTGGCGTCCCATCATTGTAAATACCGTGCATGTTTTAAGTTTATTTTGTTATGTTTTTAATAGAAGACTCCACAACCCAACACTAAGGCACTGAAGCCGCGGAATGAGTTCTTAGAACCTCGCAGGGAGGACTCTATCCCCCATGGAGCCTAATGTTATCACATAAACTTGTCAAAACCTTAAGGATTTGTGGCTTCTATCTATGTCTGTATTTTTGCCTGTCTCTCCCCCTTTTGCAGAACCAATCATAAGATTTCCCTCTTGGCTTATAGCTTTTCTTTTCTTTGCCTTCATCCATTTGAGCGACCTATTTTTATTTTCTAAGATGTATCATCCCTCGTCCTTCCTATTCTCTATCAGGCTGATCATTCCCCCTTCATCTATGTCTTTGATCTTTTGTTTTCTCGAGCCCTCAGCTGGTCATTCAAGTAAACCACGCAAACCCCATTCGTGAGGACAACTTGCAGCACTTGAAATAGTATGATATCAACCCAAATCAAGCGAGAGAGCAATATAAACTTTCGGTGGTGGAGATCCATCAAGTAGATCAGATCGACGACCATCAACTGATCGGGATCATACAGTTTAACCAAGTTTAACGTCAGATAAAGGTATGAAATCGCAAGGTCAATCCTAGTTGTTGGTACGGGGAAGGAAATGTGGAGAAATGTTAGTGTTTCATGGTTTCGCGAGATGGAGCGGTCAAGGAGTAAAGCCATCACAACTCATGAAGTGAGAAATCACGAAAAATATCACAGTTGTTTATCAAAAGAGAAAGTCGGGCCGTTAGATCATCTTTTTTCAATTTCGTGAATCAGGAAAGTAGGAGGATAGAGTCTTCAAGACTCGCGACATGTGAAGTCCCGAAATGATCTTGGTCGTCCATTCCAGAAAGACACACGGCGCAAGACAAGCATGGAGAAGGTCATTTCAGGGAGATGAAGTGAGAAATGCTTACGGCCCAAGGTCCAGAAACGTCAATATTCATCAGGGTCGTCCAATGCAAAGGGATACGTTGATACCTTCCATCCGTCGATTTAGAGGGTCATTTCACGATTTTGATCATTGAAATATTTGAAATCAAAGGGAGAGAAAACTACAAAAATGCGAAATCCTGAATTTTCATATGGATAAGCATGGGTTCACGGCCCGTGGTCGCATGGGGAAAAAGAAAAGAAGCTATGAAAAAGATCAAAGCGCCCAAGTTGGTCACAGAGAAGGATCTACGAGGCCTCGAGATGCTAGAATTGCCTCAGAGGAATTATGAGCTCGTCGGGAACATTCATGGGTGTCAAGCATCGTCCTAATCCCAATAAAAGTATTTAATGAAAATGGGGAAGGTGGTTGAAACCTCGTTTCACCACATAAATGGAAAGCATGAAAACTCTGGCCGTGGAGGGCAGATTGTCATCCGAAAGTTCCCTGTCATGGATTTTATTGTAAAGCCCATACCGATTTGATCTTGTGTCTGACATAAGAATGCAAGTGCATCCTGACAGAAGAAGATGCAGACGCCAAGCCTTGAACGCAACGACCAGAGCGCGCTTCTGAAGGGAGCAAGTTGCTTTGAGTATAAATACTCAGTTTTGATATTTTTTTAAGGTGGATGGTAGAGCAAATCTCCTATATTGTAAAGTTTTAATGAAGCTTCTAGTTTTTTGGTTATGTGTTGTATTCTGAGACTTCTTGTTTAATAACAATCATATTTCTTACTCCGTCTTATCTGCCTCTGTTACTGAAAGATTTCATGAATGACTATTTCACATGGATTGTTGTGACTGTATTATGTTGAATGTTCGAATGTAATGTTGTTATGATTTCTTTCAGTATCCTTGAAATTTGAATCCAAGAAGATTTTGTGTTCAAGTTTTTCTTCCTTAGGCTGCTGGAAAGCATGATGTTCATGGAAGACCTCTACATTTTTCTCAATGAAGTCTTTCTCCTACTCACGATTACTACAACCTATTGACTAAAGTTAAGCCAAGACCTCACCTTCTTACACATATCAGTCCAGTTTTCCAAGTTAGAACGATATTTTCTTGAGATTGCACCCATTTGACCTTTTTATAACCGAGTTGTGACATAAAACTATGATGGTTATCAGGCTTACATATGTCACAATTGAGAGGTGACTTATGGTGCTAACACTTGGGGTGTTACATCCCCTCCCCCTTATTTTGGTACTGTCCTCAGTGCATATACAAAATAGAGATCAAAATCTCAAATTTATTCAAAACGTTGTGAGTACTCTACCCGCATGACATCTTCATGCTCCCAGGTATCATCTTCAGGACCGTAGTAGGTCCAATGAAATTTTACCAACTCTATAACCTGATTCCAAAGAATTTTGACTTTTATGCCCAATACCCTCACTGGCTGAACCTAAAAATCATCCTCTGTCTCTACCTGAATCAGATGCCAATCAATAACATGGTGACGATCATGTACATATTTGTTTAGTAAAGAGACATGAAATACATTATGCACATTCATGGAAGCAGTCAATGGAAGCATGTATGCAATTAGCCCTATTCTATCCAATATTTCAAATGGACCACAGAATCTAGTTGTCGGCTTTGTACAACTACCCAATTTCAAAGAGTTTTTCTTGTGCTTCACTTTCAAAAGTACATGCTCCCTTAATTTAAATTCTCTAGTTGTCTTGTTCTTGTCTGCATAAAAAAAAATTCTATCCTGGGTTGCCTTTAAATTCTTCTTGATCTTGACGACCTGGTCTTCCATGTCCTTGAGCAACTTCATCCCAAGTACCACTCTATCTATTGGGTTTTCCCAACTTACTGGAGTATCACATTTCCTACCATACAAGGATTCAAATGGGATCATTCTCAATGAATCTTGATACCCATTATTATATGAAAACTCAACCAAGTGTAAGTAATCTTCCCACTTAGATGTCTTATCCATCACATACATTCTTAGCATGTCTTCCATTATTCGATTGATCCTCTCTATTTTTCCATCAGTCTATGGATGATATGCTTTGCTAAAGTTTATATTTGTGCCAAATCCTTTAAACAATCCCCTCCAGAAATTAGAGGTAAAATTTGTATCTCTGTCCGAGACGATTGTCCTAGGTATCCCATGCAACCTAGCAATTTCCTTCATGAAAATTTATGCAATATTAGTCATTGTATGCGTTGTCTTCACAGGCACAAAATGAGCAGCATTTGTTAATTTTTCAACCACCACCATGATTGAATCATGTTGCTTATTTGTTCTGGGTAATCCTGTGATGAAATCCTTGGTGATCACTTCCCATTTCTTCTTTGGGATTGGCAATGGATGCAGCAAACCCGTTGGGTGCCTATGCTCATTCTTCATATTTTGACATTCCATACATCGAGCGATGTAATCAGCAACACCCTTCTTCATTTCCTACCAAAATAACTGGATTCTTACTGATCTAATTGTTTTCTAGTAACCGAGATTTCCTTCATAAGGAACATCATGCATTTCCTTCAGTAGAAAATTCCTCAGTTCTCCAGAACTAGGAACATAAATTCTATTTTTATGCATGAGTAGTCTGTCTTCCTTTATCTCATACTCCTTTATTTTTTGTTGTACATCTCCTTTCTACAAGTTTTCCTTTACCTGTAGGTAATGTTGGTATGTACGAAGACCATCTAAAATTATGTTTTTCAAGTATGACTGATGCATACTGACAGCAGTAGCATGCATGATATGCACTCTTCTACTAAGTGCATCAGAAACTTTATTCTCCTTTCCCTTGGTATGCTTGATATCAAATTCATATTCACTTAAAAATTCTAGCCATCTTGTTTTTATGGCATTCAAGGTTGGTTGTTCAAAAAAATACTTCGGGCCAATGTGGTTTTTCCTTAATTCGAATTTATTCCCCATGAGATAATGCCTCCACATTCTCAAGGCGTGAACAATGGAAGCAAGTTCCAAGTCATGTGTGGCATAGTTCCTCTCATGTTCCTTAATATTTTTGGACTCATATCCAATGACATGTCCATTTTGCATGAGGACTCCCCCAATTCCTTCCTTACATGCATTTGTACATACCACAAAACTTTCCTTTGGGTCAACAATCTTTAACACAGGTGCACTAGTAAGTAATTCCTTCAACAGATTAAAATTATTTTCACACTTGAGTGTCCATTCAAATTTAGTTCCCTTCTTTCGCAAAGAAGTGATGGGATAAGAAATATTAGATAACCCTACTATAAACCTTCTGTAGTAGCTAGCTAATCCCATAAAATATCTGAGGTGTGACACATTTCTGGGTGTTGGCCATCCTCTAATGTCTTTGATATTCTCTAGATCTACCGCTATTCCCTACTCTGAAATAATGTGTCCCAAGTAAGGGATCTACTTTTGATAGAAATAACACTTACTCAACTTGGCATACAACTGATGTTCTCTCAGTACTTGCAATACCAGTCATAAGTGATGTTCATGCTCCTCTTAAGACTTACAATAGATAAGTATGTCATCCATGAATACTATGACAAAATTATCCAAATAATTTCTGAATATGCCATTCATTAATCACATGAATATAGTTGATGCATTGGCCAATCCAAATGGCACCTCTACAAATTCATAATGCCCATACATGGTCCTAAAGGTTGTCTTATGAATGTCTTCTTCCTTGATTTTTACCTGATGGTATCCTTCCCTCAAGTCATTTTTTGAAAATATATTTGCTCCTCTTAGCTGATCGAATAGGTCATCAATTCGGGGTAGAGGATACTTGTTCTTTATAGTGTACTTGTTCATTTGTCGGAAGTCAATACACAGCCTCAAGGTTCCATCATTATTTTTAACAAAAGGTATGGGTGCTCCCCAAGGTGAAACACTTGGATGTATGTACCCTTTCTTCAACAATTCCTCTAACTACATTTGTAATTCTTTTAACTCTGGTGTGCTCATTCTGTAAGGTGTTTTTGACATCATGGAAGCTCCTGGCACTAAATCAATTGAGAAATTATCTCCCTTCTTGGTGGAAATTCGGGTATTTCTTGGAATACATCTTCAAATTCCTATAGTACTGAGAAATATTCGAGTCTTGTCCCCTTTGTATTATCTGGCTCTTCCACATGAGCTGCATACAATTGACATCCTTTCCTAAAACATCTTTTTAGTTGTAAGGTTGAAATCTCCCTTATAGAGATGGGTCTTGGAACTCCTTTCATAGTTCTCTGTTTTCCATTTCCATCAAGGCATGTAAATGTCTTGTTATGACAATGTAGTACAGCATGATGCTTTTCGAACTAATCCATTCCAATCAGAATATCATAAGACCCCAGCGATATGATATTTAGATCAATTCCAGTATTCATGCCATTAAGACTTATGGAACAACTTCTAACCTTATCATGGATTCTTCTTTTGGATCCAGTGGCTAACTGAACCAAACTTGATTTTCCAAGTTTACTTTTCTCCAAATGCAATCTATCCACTATATTAGGATCAATGTAGCAATGAATTGCTCCTGAATCAATCAAAATAGAAATAGGTTGATTTATGATCTTACCTTCCACCTCGATCAAATTGGATTGGTACTCTTCTTGTCGATCATTTAAAGCTTCATAGATTCTTCCCATATATTCAACTATTGTATCCTCTTGGATGTTGTGCACAGTATTCACTCTATATTTTCTATGTGGGCAATCCTTGTACAGGTGATCTTCCTTGCATCCCCAACATTGGATTGGTGGCCTTCCCCTTTTTCCCAAGGAATCTTCTTTCTTGAAATACCTCTTAGCATATTGATCTTGATGATTTCTATTGGGCTCATTCCTATTGAAGGGAGGTTTGAATCCTTTCCTCCTCTAATCGGACTTCACATTTTTCTTGTCCTTCTAAGATTTTTGCAGATATTCTCTTCCCTAGCCTTGCTCATACAGGTATTTAGACTTCCTGATGGTTTCAATCAAGGTCTTGGGTTCATCATACTTGATCTTTTCCTTATAAAAGGCTGGAAATATACTCAGAAATCTTTGTATTTTCACTTTCTCATCACCAATGAACCTGACATACTTTAACAATCACAAGAACTTTTTCTCGTATTTTGTCATAGTCATGCTTCCCAATCAAAGTTCAAATAACTCTTGCATTTTCTTGTCATAGAAATGCTCTGAGAGGTACTCCTTCTGGAAGTACTTCTTGAATTGCTTCCAAGTGATCCTAATTTCATTAACATGTTCCACTTTCTTCAGTTGGTCCCACCACATTGCGGCTTTCCCATGTAAATGGTAGGTGGCAATCCTGGCTTCCAGGTTGGATGAATAGTTATGCAAATGAAAATATCTCCTAATCCCAAGAAACCATGCTTTGGAATCATCTTCCCTTTCACTTTCACCCTTAAAGGAAGGTGGTTTGATCTTCCTCAACTCTCCTTGCAAACTATATACCTCTTGTTTCCTTCTTTTGTGTCTAACAGAAGACACCTCTGGACTGCTTATGAGATCTTCTGATGCATAAAAAATTATTTCTGAGTAAGGAGGTGAGTGGTGTCCATGAGCTCTACTAGAAATTTTGGAATAACCATCTCTTCCACGATCATCCCTTCTTTCATGGCACCTGCCTTCTTCCTCTTGTCTTGATTTTGATACCTTCTTCATTTGTCTATGCAATTGATTTAATCTCTGCAGCACTCGAGAATTTATCTGACTTTCCTCTCTCATCAGTTTCTCATTGTCTTCTTTGTAGCTCTGCACTTCCATCTTCAGGCTTCTTATCATTTCTATTAATGTTTCCTTCTCTCCCTTTCCCTTGCATCCATTGGACTCTGTCTCTGCATAACCAACTATGGTATTCTGTCCTTCGGCCTCCTTATCATGACTGGAGGCTCCCTCGCCTTCTTCCATTTCCTCAATACGCATCCTGAGTTGATGTGCTTAAGCCCCTTAATTCTAAAAAATTTGCAAGCGACCATTTTGTTAGAATTATGCATAGATAAACACAATTGTCAACAATGCTACAGGTCCTTTTTCTTCTTAATGTAGACCCCCTTCTCTCCTAAGGTTGCACGACTTCTCGGTCAAGGGTCTTCAATCCTGAGCTGAATTGGCTCTCTGAAACCTTGATGGTTTCACTCTGTAACTAAACACATGCCCTTCTGTCTTTTCAGGCACAGGTCCGATGGCCCCCATGACCTTCTCCTTCACCCTTGCGAAAATATCAGAGTTGGTTCTAGTTCCTTTTATATTGGCCACTCCTTAGATGTGACCTTAGGCGGTGACCTCACACATACGCATGATTGCATCCATGCTCAAAGGTGGTTTGGAACCAAACTAATTTTCGCCCCGCAATTCACCTTGAGCCACCACATGTCCTTTTTCCAAAACTGTGGTCTCGATTGCAACCCACCCTCGATTTGGTAAAGCCTAAGCACCTCCTATCCCCACAATGCGAGGTGACCGTTGATCTCATGATCTTGATGGTGCTTCTAAACGGACAACTGAGATACACCTCTTGGGAACCAACAGTTCTGATTTGCCTCTCCCAGATAGACGGTTGTGGTCGTTTCGGAATTCCAGACTTCGGAATTCTCAAGTCTCAAACTTTACTTCCCTCGAAATACACGAGATTCTGCCACACGTCCTTTTGAATCGGATGGGGGGGAATTACTTCAGACAATCCAACAATCTTTGTTTACTTCGAGTCCTTACCCAGAATCCACAGCTTCACACCACCTGTTCTCCTGATCTGATGGTTAAGGTCTACTTCGGACGATCCGATAGTCGACATTTACTTCAGGTCCTTACCCGAAATCCACAGCTTCATGCCACCTATTCTCTTGATCTGACGGTTCAGGTCTACTTCGGACAATCCGATAGTCGACGTTTACTTTGGGTCTCTAGCTCTCTGGGCTTTGGGAGTTTCAACTCTCAACTGAAAAATCTCAGATTAATTTCTCCGGAGTCCACGATCTGTCTCCACGTCGCTAAATACTACAAGCGAACACCTGGTCCAATCAGGCGGGTGATACATGTCACGTCCTATCTGACATTTCAATCATATGCATGCTCAAAACTTACTTACACGTGGTGCACATCCCATGTGTCCACGTCATCCCCAGTGATGTCTTCAAGCCACGTAACTTCAAAAATTTTGGGGTCCAGATCACCTCTTGGTGACATCATCGTGCCCCACCACTTCAGCGCTTCGGGCTTCAGGACTTTGGGAGTTTCCACACTAGCACACTTCCAATTCTCCTAAACTTCAATTTCCTAAACCGACCAAACTGCTGCCATGTGTCTCCTTTATCAGATGGCCCATATTAACCCCAGAATTCGAGACATCAAAAGTTACCACTGCAAGGATCAATGGTTGTCATTCCTTTGGTCCTTCAGACTTCGAAAGACTCAAACCTCAACTTTTTCCAAAATGTTTTTATCTGAAGCTCGCGATATACTAACGTTTGTCTCCCATAGATCGAGGGCTACGATTTCTTCAAGTCTTTGGATTTTGAAAATCTCAACTTTCAACCTTCACTTTCCCCCAAAGTGCATGGATTTATGTCGCGTGTCCTCCTGGATCAGATGAATGAGATTCACTTCGGCTCTCCAGGCTTCAAAAATCTTAATTCTCAACTTCTCCTCGCTCACTATTTCCCAGAGTGCTTTCACCCAGAGCACACGATCGGTTGATGGATGTCCTCTTATGGATCGACAGTCCTTGGCTACTTCGGTTATTTAGAGGTTCATCGCTCGAGTAATAACATGTCACATCACTGCATGCCTTTCAATTTGTCGGGGCACGCATAGAAGGTTTGGAGTAACCCACTTTTCGCCCCGCAATTCTCCTAATGCTGACATGTAACCCCTTGGTGAAAATGTTGTTTGGATTGCGAGACTGCCTTGGGAAATTATCTCCCATGCAGCTTGGTTCCCCGCAATGCCTCATGTCCATTGATCTCACTCTCCAATGGGATTTTACGATTGTGACCTTAACCCTTGCTTCCTTTTCATCGGATGACTCTTGTTCACTTGTCCTCTTATCCAACGATCTCAGATCTCTCCTAATCCCACAATGGTGATCTCTCCCAAATTCGAAGGGGGACGGTCACGATCCTTCGAACCCCTTACAATTGATCTGTGACTATCTATCTTCTGCGTAGATTCTGCAATGCCATTCCTCATGATATTTTCAACTTCATGGTCAGAGTTCGATCTCGACCCTGAGACTCTGACCAATAGGCCCATCCCATACCGGCCCGGTGTTTCAACCAGAAGCTCTGATACCAATCTGTAACATCCCCAGCCACCCACAAGCCGGAGCATGATACCTTCAAGCCCACCCTTCGACTTTATACTCTTACCGATACCTTCTTTAATTAATAAGAACACATAAGATACAAGATTTAGTGACAAGCACAACAATATCCAGCAAGCATGCATAATCTAAGATTTAGTTAGACGATAATTAAAATACACAGTGGAATACATTCATACATAGATAATAATATCACAACAGATATCACTTATCTTTATAAAAAGGCGATACTAACTGGATGCAAACCAAGGATGTTCCACCCAACCGTAGACACCATTTCTCCAAATCTCAACAGCAGTGTCACCCCTGAGCCAGGGCTATGAATCCACAAGGACAGCTCTCGAGTGTACTTGGGTTCCCAAAACAGTCATCTCTCAAGCTCTCACAGGTTTCCTAGCACCCACAACAATCAAAGTACCCATCTCTCTTCTACCCAACCTGTACCGCCCAAGAGAATGGACCTCCACCCTTCTTTTCCATGCAGTCCCTCAGGCAATCCTTCTCCTTTATTTTGGGGCCTCCAACACAGCTAATACACAATCGCAATGCTGGAACTCTCAAGACTCGTAGTTGTGAGAAAAACAGGGCACGAGCCAACGCATCTCAGACATGCACGCCCCAAGTCATGGTTGGATTGCACCAATGGCCATTACAACCAACTATCCTGTGGCTAATTCTCAGCAGTTCCTTTCCCTTTACCAAGCCAAGACGCAGGTGAGGATGGATCAATGGATGGGTAAGTGAGTGCATGGAAGGGCATGAGGAAAAGAATGGTACGAAATGTAGAAGGGAAGGAGTGGATGAGCCAATGACCAACGACCAACCCCACAATCAAACTAGGGATGGGTTTAAGTATCTCTCATGGGGAATCAATAACCTCCTCGCCTTCCCCAAGAAGCTCATGTAACCGATCCCCTTCCTTAGAAAAAAAGGGTAATTGAAATAGGAATAAACACTTAGTCCCTCAATCCCGCTCTCTTGTGGAATCATAGCCCCCTATAACTCTAGTCCTTGTCCCTCTAGCAACTAGCCATGTATTTATTATTAATAATGATAAAAAAAATTACATGTCTTGGGCACACTAGCCTTTTAATAATTGTTTGGGCACTCTGGCCTCTCAGCATTGTAACAATACATTATTTACAATGGGGGTTCAAAACCTAGGGTGACAATAACTCAAATAATGCACACTAGAGGATAATCCAATGCACCATAGTGGTGGTCTAGAGTGATATGGAAACATACCGATAGTTACGAGAGTAAACTTCCACCTAGTCTAGCCTCTCAGGCAGTTACGAGAGTGAATTCCACCTAGTTTGAGTTAACTAGTCTCTCAGTCTTCATTTAACTGACAGAAATAGATTGAAGTGAGAAGGATATTAGGGAATCATGATTTATGCGCTATTCTAGTGATAATCCCAAGGAAAATGCACATTAGTTGGTGATGATTCCAATGTTTGATGGTGATGATCCCAATGTAGCATATGGACTCCACTCAATTGATCAAATCGAAGTGTGAACTAAAGATAATATTCTCCTAGAGGAATATATCTCCATAAACTCTAGGATACTGAATAATGACTAATAAACATAGGGAAAACCTTAGGAAAAATAATTCCTACATGTGTGTGAAGTATCTCCAACAATTTTGAGGGTATGAGCCTAGAAACAAAGAATATCCCAAAACAAGTTTTAGAGGAGATTAAACCACAAAAAAGGGGAAATTGTTGATGGAGAATGAACCTGTAAAAGAAACTTTTGATGACAAACCTGAGAGAAAACCCATGCATGAGCTTAAAGGTGAGAACAAAGTGAAAATTGAGACCAAGCCTAAGATCGAGGAAATGGAAGATAGCAAGTTGTAGGTGGAAAGCATAAATCAACAAAATGTTAGAATGAAGCAAGAAATCCATGACCTACAAAAAAAATATCTATCTCTTCAAGTGAAACATTCAAATCTACAAAGGAATTATCAAAATTTGCAGATGAAAAATCACAAGGCGCTTCCCAATTTTTTCTGAAAAAAACTCCATTTTTTCCTGTTTTAGTCAATGTATCTAGACACGCCTTATGAACAGCTGGAGGTGAATTTGTGAAAAATGAAAGAATTTTTTGTTGTGAAAAAGCGTGTTCACAAAAACCTCTCTTATATTTTACACAAGCATCACGGTTTGGGAGAATCGATAGCTTTGAGGTTGTTTTTCCAAAAATTCACCAAATGCTCTATTTTTTCCATTTTTTGTTATTGTCTTTAGGAGCACCTTCTTAAAAATATGGAAATGCATTTTTGAAAACTAAAAGAGGTTTTTGTTGATAACAGACCCATTTACAAATACATCCCTTTTTTTTTACACAGGTATCACAGTTTGGGATAATTGAATAGACCTTTGAGGTCATTTTTCCATAATTTCACCAAATGCTATGTTTTTTCTTGTTTTTGTCATTGTCCTTGGGTGCACCTTCCGAATAAATGGAAATGCATTTTTGAAAAATGAAAGACATTTTTTTTGTAAATAGACACATGCACAAAATCATCTCTCATTTTTTAGACACGTATCACAGTTTGAGATAATCGAAGAGATATTTGAGGTCGTTTTTCTCAGAAATTCGTCAAATTTTGGGTGATTTTTTCCTAGTGTTCAAGGTTGGTCTCCAGTTTTTGGTGTACATGGGCATCCATGCGAAGTTGAAATCCAAAAAAAACTTATGAAGAGGTATTTCTACGAGTTTGTTCTACTTCAACTATCAAAACAATAGCTCTAGTTGAACTAATGACTTTGTTTAAGTCTTGTTAGAGGCATTGTTGCGACTTGTAATAAGTAGTTATCCTTTGATAATAAAAAAATGGTTTTTGAGTTCGAATTAAGGATAATATTATGAACTGACACTTCCACTCAGTTCAAACAAATGTTTATAGTTTGTAATTAAGCAGTAACAAGTGAATTTGTACCCAGAGAGTTTGATTTTGATGTAAAGATAAACTTAAAGTTTAGAGCTGACATAGGTGGTCAAATTATCTTTGGGAAAAGGGATAAATAGATATATTTTTTAATGTAAAAGAGTTCAATCTTTGGGGAACCAAGCATAACTATTGTGGCTAGAACTTCAAGAAAACCTGTTTAATTTTCTTACTTCGTGAATATTACTCTTGGTGATAGATTGTGTTTCTTTTTCAAATCTCACATCTTTTCTTACCTTATTTGGATGCAAATTGGAAATGTGTATAATGTGCATTTTATTTTCCTTTCAGCTATTGTTTCAATGAAATTTTCACTATCATGCAATCTAATATCAGCTACTTGTTTAGTGAATTTTTTTTTATATTGCAACATGTTTGGAAAATTTGTATCTAGGTACATGCTTTAGAGTTGGAAATTATTTCAAGTCTAAACCTTCATACAACAAGTAAATATTGGTCTTCTTGTTTGTATTTCTTTCTTTCATCTCCTCATATTTGTGTCTGCTCTCCATTATGCATGCCACCAACTAAAGGGAACCTTACAGTGATTTTGTTAGATATCCCAAGCTACCTCTTTATCCTTGAAAACCCATTCATCAACTGACCAACCAACTCATTTCATAAAAACCTAATCATTCCAAAACTTGAGGTGGCCTAGCTCTACCCTTTAGCATTCAGATGCACACCTTAGGACCAAAAAGAGGTTTAGAGATTATGAGATAGCAGTGCACCCAAATTGAAAGGATTGCTTGGAGGCAGAGAGATAGTGAGATTGCAATGAACCGTTTGGAGGCCCAGACATCATGATATTGCAGTACACTCGAGTCGAAATGACAGTTTGAGGCGGAAATATGTGAGATTACAATGCAGCCTTTGGAGTGTCAGATCAGATCAGATTATGATTATTGCTAGATTCTATATTTTCTGGGAAGGAGTGGACATCATAAAATGTGTTGCAAAGAGACCATCATTTTCATAAATTTCATTTACAATTTTTCTTTTGCAGTTTTTTTTCTTTGTTGATATGAATTTCCTTGAGGCTGGAAGAGCATAGTAGAGTAGGTATGAGCTTTGATTTCAAAAATATACAAAGTAATATTATTTATGTGAGTGGATTAATCAATATCTGTTTGCAAGTTAAATATAATGAGTAATAGAGGAAAAACAGCAAGTCATGATAGTTTTCATTATTTTAGGCATTGTCAAGCTCTAGGTCAACGTATAAATCTAGATCTAGCTCTATGTTGTGGTCTAGGTCATGGTCTATGTCAAGCTCTGGGTCATCGTATAAATCTAGATCTAGCTCTATGTCGTGGTCTAGGTCATGGTATAGGTTTATGTCATGATCTACATCAGGGTCATCGTGTAGGTCTAGGTCATGCCCCAGGTCTTGCCATGTCTAGGTCTTGATATGTCTAGGTTTAGGTCTAGTTATTGACATGTATAGGTCAAGTCCATTTCTTTCCCTGCTATGTAGGGAAGAGGGATGTAGAAAGAGGAAGAAAGAGAGTGTGAGAGGGGAAGAAAAAGAGAGTGAAGGACATGGAGNGTCTATGTCAATCTTTGGGTTATCTTCTAACTCTATATCTAGATATATGTCATGGTCTAGGTCATGGTCTATGTCAGGCTCCAGGTCATCGTCTAAATCTAGATCTAGCTCTATGACATGGTCTAGGTCTATGTCATGGTCTACATCATGTTCATCATATAGGTCTAGGTCATGCTCCAGGTCTTGTCATTTCTAGGTATTTCTATGTCTAAGTTTAGGTCTATGTATTGACATGTCTAGGTCAAGGAAATTTCTTTCCTTGAAATGTATGGAGGAGGGTTGTAGAGAGAGAAAGAAAGAGAGTGTGGGAGGAGGAGAGAGGAAGAAAAAGAGAGTGAGGGATAGGGAGACAAAGACGAGGGGTAGAGAGTGAGAGGAAAGGGGGTTAAATAGATGAAAAGTGAGAAAGGTGGGGAGAGATGGGGATACAAAGAGAGAGAGGGGGGGGTTATATGCAAGAGGTAAATATAGAATGGGATAGAGAATGATTGTTTGAGAGTGTGATAGGGTGGGAGAGGAAGACCAAGAGGGGGGATTACAGAGAGAGAGGTGGGAGAGAGAATCAGAGTGAGACTAAGTACAAGGAGAGAGAGAAATAGGTGGTATATGTAGGAGACAAAGAGGGTAGAGATAGTGGGAGGGAGGGACAAATGGGAAGAGAAAGGAGGAGAGAGACAAAGAGAGAGAGGAGGAGACTTGTAGGGGGGCAGAGAGAGAGAAGAGGGGGGAGGGGAGGGAAAGGGAGGGAGGACGAAAGAGGGAGATAAATAGATGGATGGAGAGAGAGAGAGGGAGAAAGTCAAGGAGGTGGGATATAGAGAGGGATTCAAACATTGATTGTGAATAAAGAATATCAAATCAACTAGAATATTATGATTATATTAAAATAAAAAAGAAGAATCAACATACCATAACCATCATTAAATCATGTGAGGTCATTATTAAATCATAGTTGAACATTCATATCCATAAAATATCATTATAAAACAAGAAGTATACGCATACTTCACTTAGGGATTGGGTGTGCATGGGGTTAAGGGTAGAGTATAGGTTATGTGTAGGCTTATATGGAGATAAGGGGGTCTAGGGGATGGTCTAGGTATAGTTCATGGTCTAGGTCATGGTCATGTTCAGATAAGTGCTCGTATAAGTAATCCATTGGAAGAAGAAAAAAAAAATAACACTCACCTTATAGGTGAGGCTACATTTCTTTGTTGCACATATCCTTTATTCGTTGTGAGACATGCCTCGCCTTTAGATGGAGAGAGAGAGAGAGGGAGGTGGAACTAGGGGAAAAGTGAAGGAGGCAGGGAGGGAGAGAAAGAGAGAGGCAAAGAGAGAG
>ML783400.1:65966-98349 GCA_009831015.1 Picea engelmannii | reverse complement strand
CAATGTAAGGTTGAATAGGTCCACTATATTATTAAATAAGGCCCACTATGGTAGTTAGATATAATAAATGGGTAGTTAGATATAATAAATGTAAGATGACTTCTTAGAAGGTTCTACTTCTAGGAGATTCCTCCTCTAGAATGTTCTTAGGTGATGGTAGCACTATATAAAGGGGTTCAAGCAATGTAAGAGGACATGAAGAGAATTATTTTATTTGTAGCAGTAGCTCAATAGGAGGATTCCCCCTCGAAGAGGCAAGTGAACAGGAGAGGATCCCTTCCATAATAGGATCCATTGTATGATGTTGCCCTACCTTAAGGGTTTGATAGTAATAAATGAGATTTTGCATATTGTTCTTGTATATCTATTGTGGTGCTTTTGTATTCAGTCTTTGGTTCTTAACAAAATTTATTAAGACTCATTGATGAGACACTACACAGACTTTGTGAAATAAATCATTATTGTGGTGATTATGGAAAGGAAACCTCTAATGTACCAAAGTCTTTATGTCAAAGCATAAAAATCTAATTGTAATGAAGTATTCCCTTGCAAGAGCCTTTGATAATGACCCTCTTAGAGTTTGAGAAGAGATGGATATTATTATTCTCTTCCCCTTAGCTCAAGCTTTCAATAGTTAACCAATGTTGGAGATATTAATTATAAGTTGTGAGTTTTACGCTTACACAAATTTTGTCTGTCACGGAAAGTAGGTGTGTTCTTATATTTTGTCAGGGTAAGCAGGAGCGTTATTAAATGTGTTGATCTTTTATCTTTCTCAAGCTCTGTAAATTAGAAAAAGTCAATCAAATTTATTGTCGTCTTAAATGTTAAGTCGATTCTCTTCTCCAGGAAGTCTTAGTCTCAGTCTTTATATGTATGAGTATGTAGGTAGTCGATAGATATACACAGATAGAGAGAGTATGTTAGTTGATAGTTAGAAGCAACAACAACTATGTAAGAAGTCATATAAGTTTGAGAGTACATGTTCTATTTTGTAAGTCCACAAAAGTTGTTGGAGTCGAAGCTTTGCATAGTTTCATATTTTGTAACTGCACACAGTATTCAAGTTTGTGATATATCAAGTATTTGTGTTTCTGAGTTATGGTGTATTCAAACATTTCAAAAATATGTTCTCTTTGTTTATGCACAAGTTTAAGGAGGTTCATATGATTCTGAATCTACACTAAAAGTATACATGTGATTTTATGTGCTAATATTAGCACAATGTTAAGCTTATGACAAATAAATTATTTTGTTTAAATGTTATCATCACAACGCACAATCTATATCGAAGTCTGGGTACCATGCAATAAGTTCTAAAAATCTTAGTGATGAAGTTTTATACTGCACAGTATTGTTACTATGTCAAACTAAGTAATATATGCGCACTCTATATCTTAGATCTGGTATCAAAGCAGGTTTATCATAGTAGATTTCAAGAGAAGTTTTAAAGAGAAACAACTTTGTTATAAAGTGATTGTTGAATTTTTAAATCATGATTTCTCCTTCAAATCTTCAACCTCCCACTTTTACAGGAAAAAATTACGAGCTATGTTCCTTGACCATGAAGGCATTATTTTTGGTCAATATGTATGGTAGATAGTCGAAAATGGCTATGTGGAACCAATAGATCAGGCATCATACAATGCACTCACACAAGCTGAGAAGGATGCCTTGAAAGATAAAAGGAAAAATTATGGAAAGGCAATGTTTTACATATATCAAGCCATGCATGAGAGCATACTCCCAAGAGTAGCATCAACAAAGCAAGACAAAGAAAAATTGGACATACTACAAACTTCTTATCAAGGTATGGACAAACTCAAGACTTCAAAATTACAAATTCTTAGAAGAGATTTTGAAACTCTTTCACTTAAATACTAAGATATAGTAGAATCATTTTACACCCATGTTATTGGCCTCATAAATCAGATCAAGTGTCATGGAGAAAATATAGAGGATAGGAAGGTTGTTGAGAAGTTACTTAGGAGTCCTCCTCCAAAATTCGATCCTCTCGTTGTGACTTTAGAAGAGAAAAAAGACCTGAGTCAGTTTAGCCTAGATGAGTTGCAAGCCTCCCTCATTAATCATGAACATAGATTAAATAGGTCAAACATGTCATTAGAAAATGCATTTTCTGTTGGACACAGTGGTACGATATTTTCATTGATGTCAACAGGGTGCAAAAGAATCCAGTATAAACCCAAATATCAGAAGGAAGAACGTTAATCGAAGCTCAAAAGAGATGACACATTTGAAATAACATAGGAGACATAGTTCTGCAAGTAAATAAATCCTTTTGTAAAGGATCGAGTTACAAGAACTGTTCATTCTTAGTTTGGGACAATCCACGATCATTATATCGAGGTAAATTCAAAGGTTGGGAAGGATTGAAACTCAACCATCATATCTAAAGCAGTAACATTATGATTTGTTATATCACACTAAAGGAAAGAAGGTGGTCAACTCCGGTGTTGAACACTCTGGCGAAAATGAGTCTAAAATAGGTAAGTTTGCCCAAAGGCCGAAGCCCCGAAGTCACGAAATATCGTCAATCATTGATCTGGAATGGAAATGTTGAACTGTTATATCACACTAAATGAAATAAGGTGGTCAACTCCAGTGTTGACCACTTTAGCGAAAAGGAGTCTGGAACATGTAAGTTTACCCAAAGACCGAAGCCCTGAAGTTGCGAACTCCCATCGACCGTCGGATCAGAGGAAGAGCGGGGAAAGCCCATCAACCGTTGATCTGGAATGAATATTGAAACCATCAAATCGCGCTAAAAGGAAGAAGGCAGTCAACTCTGACATTGACCTACTCCGACTATAAGAAGCTCAAATAAACCAAGAAATGTCGAACTCCAGAGCCCTGAAGTTAACATAAGTCATTGATCAAGACAAGAAAATATCTACGGTGATAGATCTATCTGACACTTTGGCAATGATCGAAGGATGGTATAAAAGTGCCAAAAATACCGAAGTCATGAAGTGTAAATCCATGATCCAAGAGGGAGACAGGTGGAAGAAGACAAATATGACATGTGGCCCAATCAACTAGTGACAAGTGTCAAGGTATAGTTGTCACATTAGGTATACAAAAGTCATGAATCAAGGTGACACATGGCAGTGAATCATCCAATCCCACATCAATAGTGACGTAAGAAAGCCATGTCACTCTAGGACTACATCCTCCGAGGATATCCATCTTCTCCTACCATCTAAAATAATCTGAAGCATCGAAGTCCTGAAGTGAACCAGAATCGTCCACTCAACTGCAGATTAAGTCCTAACCGTTGATTTTTTTGAAGACTCTAGATAAGCCTAGATCATCCATACAACGAAAGATTAAATATTTACCATACGATCTATTAGTGAATACAGTATATGCACTTCGGTGAAATGTACTCTGAGAGGATTGAATGACTGCAAAGACCAGAAGTATCGAAGGATGAAGTACCAGAGAACCTGGTTCTAGTACCGTTCATGTGATAAGGTAAAGAAGCTAAAGGGGACAAAAGTAAATAAGCCCACAGGTGTTTGAATAAAGTCCCACGTAGAAGATTATGGGCGGAAGAAGAAAGCGCTAATAAAAAAATACTTGGAATGGATAATCTCATGGTTTCGAGCTCGTAGTCACATGAATTTTGGTTGAAGGGAGCATCTGTTGATTAAGACTCAAATTCACAAAAATTCGAGATATGTAGACTAATATACTGATACACAGTCATGATTAAATAATATTTAAATCGTGAGCATTATGAATAAATAATAAAAAGGGAAAATGATATTATTTAAAGTTTAATATTATCATTTAAATGAAGAGGTGCAATGGTTCAAAGTTCAAATAAAGGGATATAATGATTCAAATCTTACACCAGTTGGAAGACTATATAAACAAGAAATAATGGTGAGAATAAAGCGTCTCTGCAGTCCATATCAGAAGATCTAAAGAAGAAGCATATTCCAAGAAGAAGAATCGATGATACTTATGCAATGAGGGTGGAAGGGAGTAGCAAGGGAGGATTCATATCCTTTACTAAGTAAAGTGTGAAAACAAGGAAGTTGGTGCTTCCTAGGGTTGGCGCCCTAAAGACAATGGATTTGGTTATTTCTAGAGTTGGTGCCCTAAAGAAAAGCGAGTTGGTGCTTCCTAGAGTTGGTGCTCTAAAACAAGGGAGTTGGTGCTTCCTAGGGTTGGTGCCCTAAAAAAGGGGATTTGTGTCTCCAAGGATTGGTGCTCTAAAAAGGATTGGTGTCCTTCACTATCTCAGATTATTCTTTATAAAACCTTGTAACTCTTGTTAATTATATTTATATAATTGATTTAAATACAAGTCCATTGTTGATCTATTGTGGTGATTAATAAAATAACAAAGTATTAAATTGGTAATTGTTTAAAAAGGTAATACTGATTCACCCCCCCTCTCAGTATTTCCAACATTTTCTGTGCAGTCATCTATAAGCCGTGGAAGAGGAAGGGGGAGAGCTATCTCTAGAGGAAGAGGAAGGAGTTATGTCATAGGTGGATGCAGTAGCAGTCCTGCAAATACTCGTGGTAGATGTCAAAATCAAAACACCAGTCAACCAAGTGGTCAAAGATTTTATAAATCAAAGATTCAGTTCCATTACTATAAAAAGTATGGACATTATGCATATGAATGCATGAAGAGAAAATATAATCAGAACAAGAAAGGTCAAGATCAGTCAAACAACGAAAAATACTCCCTCCAGTCCTATGTTTATGGTGCGCACTGAAGAGATGTCTATAGTATCACCAGTTGAATGCAATGTTTCTCAATAAATTCCATGTGACATATGGTATTTAGACTCAGGCTGTAGTGATCACATGACATGAAACTCAGAACTATTTTTTGGTTTGGATAAGTCAGTCCAAACTAAAGTTACACTTGGAACCAATATCCAAGCCATTGTCTTGGGTAACAACACTATTAACATTTTAACTAAACATGGGAAGAAAAAAGTTATCCCTGATGTATATTATGTTCCTGGCCTAAAACATAATTTGATGAGCACAAGACAATTGTTACAAAAAGGGTACAAAATCTAAATGGAAGATAATCAATGTGTGATTTTGGATAGATATCCAAGCAATCAGCTTATTACCAGAATTCAAATGACAAGCAACATAATGTTTCCATTGACATTGAAGCCATCCATGAAGAGAAAAACAATGCAAGTTGTCTATGAAGAAAAAGATGTGCACTCTGACACTGCATTCAAAGAAGAAAGTGAAGAAGTAAGTGTGCATTGTTCCAAGGAAGTAAAAGTTAGTGTGCACAGTTCTAAGAGAGAATAAGACAATGGTGCAAAATTGCATGCAACATTCCAAAAGTGCAGGATGATTCCTGGCTATGGAATTTCATATTTGGAAATTTAAACCTTGTAGGTCTGAAGATGTTACATACAAAGGATATGGTGAAAGGTTTTCCATTAATTGAAAAACTAGAAAGAATATGTAAAGGATGCATCTTTAGAAAGCAGCATAGAGAGTCATTTCTAGTTGGAAATTCAAATAGAGAAAGAACTCCATTGGAAATTGTACATTCAAATATTTGTGTACCAATGAAAACACCATCTATAAGAGGAAACACCTATTTTCTTACATGTATTGATGATTTCTCAAGAAAAACATGGATATATTTTCTAAAACATAAATTTGATGCATTTGGTTGTTTTCAATGGTTCATATCACTTAGGGACAAGAAAAGTGGTTATTCCATCAAGGTTCTAAGAACGGATAGAGGTGGTGAATATATTTCAAGATATTTTCAGAACTTTTGTAAAGTTCATGGCATTCACAAGCAATTAACTACGTGGTATACACCACAGTAGAATGTTGTCGCAAAAAGGAAGAATCGAACCATCACAGAGATGGCACGCAGTACATTGGTAGCTAATAATTTTTCAAATGAGTATTAGGCTGAGGAAGTAGCAACTGCAGTGTACATCATGAACAAATGTCTGACAAAGAGTGTGAAAAACAAAGTTCCTCAAGAAGCCTGGATAGGTATGAAGCATAATGTCGCACAATTAAAATATTTTGGTTGTGTCACATATGCACATGTTCCAGATGAGATGAGAAATAAGTTAGACAACAAAGGACAAAAATGTATATTTTATCGGTATTCTGAAGATACAAAAGCATACAAATTGTAAGATCCTATTGCAAGAAAATTTATAATGAATTGTGATTTTCAATTTGTGGAGAATGAAGCATGGGATGAAAGCATAGAAAGGACAGTAAAAAGTATTGATACTATGGGACATGATGAAATAGAGGATGAAGTGGGTCAAACACCAATCATAAATCAGAGCACAATTTCTTCTACACCTGGAACAATGACACAAATTGCAACACAAACTACTCCAGTAAGATATGCAGGTGCACAGTCCACACCTAGAGAAAAACAAACTCTAGCAAATAGTTTGAGTAGTTCTACATCTCCAGAACCAATATTAGCAAGTTTGTTACCAAGGAAGACAAGAAGCTTGTGCGACATCTATAATATTGATAAAACAAATTCATTTTCATTATTTTCTCTATTTTCACAAATAGATGATCCCTTAACTTTTGAAGAAGCTTCCAAAGATGGTGTATGGGCACAAGCCATGGATGGAGAAATTAAAAACATACGGAACAATAAGACATGAAAATTGGTATATGTACCTGAGGACAAGGATGTGATAAGTGTCAAGTGGATTTATAAAGCTAACAAATATGTGGATGGAAAGGTGCAGAAGAAAAAGGAAAGGTTAATTGCAAGGGGTTTTACACAATAACCTGGAATAGATTTTAATGAAACATTTGTACCAGTTGCGTGCATGGACACAGTCAGAACTGTGTTAGCTATTATTGCGCAGAATAAATTTCCTTCTTATCAAATGGATGTAAATTCATCATTTTTTAATGGTCATTTAGAGGAAGAAGTATATGTGGAACAACCACAAGGTTATGAGATTCCAGGACAAGAAAACAAAGTATACAGATTGAAGAAGTCATTGTATGGATTAAAGAAAGATCCCAGAGCTTGGTATAGTCATATAGATTCCTCTCTCACTCAAAATGGATTTCAAAGAACTGGTTGTGAGCCAAATCTATACATCAAATCAAATCAACAAGGTAATATATTATTTGTTTTCCTATATGTAGATGATTTGATTTTTACAAGTGATTTTGGCATAGAAGAATTTAAGTCAGTCATGAAGGTTCAGTTTGAAATGACTTATTTGGGGCTTATGAGATACTTTTTGGGTATTGAAGTTCACTCATCTGAATCTAGTATATTTATTTTACAATCTAAATATGCACATGAAATTTTGAAAAGATTCAACATGATAAATTCCAAATCAGCCCCAACACCTGTCATAACAGGATTGAAGTTAAGAAAGGAATATGAAGTATCTAAAGTGGATCCCACTCTATTTAAAAGATTGGTAGGAAACCTTATGTATTTGAAAATAGCAAGACCTGATGTTATGTACGGAGTGAGCCTAATTTCAAGGTTCATGGAAACCCCAAAAGAATCCCATTGGAAGGTAGGAAAAATAATTTTGAGATATGTGAATGGAACAAAATATTTTGACATTAAATATTCTACCTCAGAAGACTTCAGACTTATTGGATACACTTACAGTGATTGTGGAGGAAACATAGATGACAGGAAAAGTAACTCTGGGTACACATTTCATTTTGGAATAGGTATAGTGTCATGGTCATAAAGGAAGCAACCCATTGTGTCTGTTTCATCAGCTAAAGCTAAGTACGTCGCAACTACAAGCGCAACTTGTCAAGCTGTTTGGATGAGAAGAATGTTCAAATATTTGTTGCAGGAACCAACTATAGTCTTTTGTGACAACAATTCCTCCATCACTTTATCCAAGAATCATGTGTTTCACAAGAAAACCAAGCATATTGATACAAGGTATCATTTTATTAAACTATTGGTGAATAACAAAGAAATTGTTTAGAATTTTGCAGGTATAAAGAACAATTTAATTTCAGATATATTTAAAAAATATTTGGCAAGAGATGCATTTCATAAATTGCGCAGTTGTCTAGGAGTTGACGCGATCAAAGATACTTGAAAGTTTATGTCAATTTAATTTTTTTTATGTAAATTTTGTGTTTTGTAATCCCACCTACTTATAATTAAGGGGGAGTGTTGGAGACATTAATTATAAGTTGTGAGTTTTACGCTTATGCAATTTTTTTCTGTCATGGCAAGAAGGCATGTTCTTAAAGTCTATCAGGGTAACCAAGAGCATTATTAAATATGTCGATCTTTTATCTTTCTCGAGCTTTATAAATCAGACAAATACAGTTGAATTTATTGTCATCTTAAATTTTAAGTCGATTTGCTTCTACAGGAAGTCTTAGTATTAGTCTTTATATGTCTAAATCTGTAGGTAGTCAATAGATATACATAGACAGAGAGAGAGTGTTATTTCATAGTTAGAAGCAGCAAAATATGTGTAAGAAGTTGTAGAATTCTGAGAACACAAGCTCTGTTTTGTAAGTCTGCAAAATTTGTTGGAGTCGAATCTCTGCACAGTTTTGTATTTTGTAACTGCGCGTAGTATTCAAGTTTGTAATATATCTATTATTTGTGTTTTTGAGTTCTGTTGGATTCAAAATTTCGAAAATATCTTCTCTTTGTTTCTACACAAGCTTAAGGAGGTTCATACGCTTCTAATTCTGCATTGAAAGTACACATGTGATTTTATGTGCTAATATTAGCACAATGGTAAGTTTATGACAAATAAATTATTTTGTTTAAGTGTTATCATCACAACACGCAAACTATAGCGCATTATGGGTATTGCGCAGTAAGTTTTGAGAATCTCAATGACGAAGTTTTGTACCGCATAGTCTTGTTACTATGTCAGACTGAGTAATCTTTCCGCTCTCTAGATCTGAGAGCCAATATTCTATTTAGGGAAGATATGACTCACTCTTTTCTATTTCTGTCATATATACACAATTTTGTCATAGTCCTGTATCATGTACTTATGCCAACCCATTCCTTAGCTTTCTTTAGTGTAACGTAGTATTTACTTGTGGCCTTTATCGTCACGTGTTATTGACCTTTATACCATCGCCTTAGTGACAGTATGTAATGAATTTTTGGCTTTGAAGTTGTCCTTATTTATAGGTAGCTATAACGATTACCTTCAAGTCCTGCTAGTACCTTCCTTTTCCCACCCAACCGTTAAAAAAGGAGCCCCAGCTGACAACTCTTTTGTAATGAAGTATGTATTTACTTGGCCTACAATTGAAGTTGACTGAACGAAGTGTTTCACCTCTTCCACTCCCAAACTGAGCCCCATGCAGTAAAGTGGAACTAGTAAACCCGCTAAGCCTAGCTAGTAAGGTCCCCAACCAGGTAAATCCATCAAGTAGGGTCTTGGTTAGTAAAATGATCCATCCAGTAAGGTCCTCGTCAATAAATGTGTATGATATTGATGTAGCTTCATGTACTAGGAAGGGTATTTAAAAATCCCAAGTATTTTCCTTTGATTTGGCTTTAAATACACCATGAAATGATAGCCAAATGCCAGGAAAAAGGAAGGTATTTCAACTTTAGGATTTTGAACTCTAGTTCAGTCAGCCAGGAAAGGAGAATAAAAAAGGAAGGCTTTGTTGGTGGATCGTTAGTGATCACTTCATTCTAGCTATTTTGTTTATACTTTATAATAGACCATACTAGTTGGGTTACCCTTGGTTAAGGGGGCAAGGTCTATCTTTCTCTAGTAACCAATAACCCCTTGTAAAGGGGCCCTTCGTGAAGTCTATGTAAAGAAAATTGTTGTTCTCTATCTACGAAATTCTTCTTTGTTCATGGGAATTACTTCCTCTTCATTAAGGGATCGGTCTTCCTTAGGAAATTTGACAGGAAAGATGTTTGGATGAGAAGAATGTTAAGAGATTTTCTTCAGGAACTGTTATCCCCATTTTTTGAATAACTAAGGAGATCATGTCTCGAGGCCCTCAGGTTGTAGATATGAAGTGCCAAGAGACTACATGACCAGTAGTACCCTTTTACACAGATGGAAACCCACTCACCACCACAGATGGTAACAGGTTTACAGATGGCATCTACCACACTAGTTAGCTTCTGGAAGGTAGTGGGCCTTGCTCCATGAGGTACAATTCATTATTATGGTGAGCATCATTTCAATACTTAAGCCATTTGATTATGTTGTATCTCAGATTTATCTATATTTCATGATATGTTCTTGGAAATTATGTCTTTTTACCTTCTTCACCTTAGTGGTTGACATTGTACCCTAGTAAGTGGTTTTCCTTGGGGATGGGTTTGCTACTGGGAACTCCCTTAATGAGCCATCATACTATTCCCGACCATACTTACCACTTTCCATCATTATTCCCCTCCATTTCCTTATCTCTTGGGATTTTAGGGTATATTGACCCAAGAAGGGGTTGTCCCTCATTCTATGGGAAGTAGGGGCTAAAGGCCCAGAGGGGTTGGTGTTGGGTAAAAGATAAAAGCCTTATATAAACCGTCCACATGCTTCATCCAAGGATCACCCAAGAAATCAATGAAACACTTATCTTTGAATAAAGGGGACCCACAATATATTAAATAAATGTTTGGAAGGTTAGTTGAACGATAGGAGGTCTCATCATGAGCTGACCTATCACGTGCATGGATATCTAATGGTATGACATTGTTATCATCTTGTCATGAAACTAGGGAAATGACTCTTAGTTGCATGGTTGAGAGAAAGGGAGTCTCATCACAAGCCAACCTTCTAAGTTCTCATTTCCATTAGGTCTTTGTGGGTGACATGGACATTGCCTGGTCACCACGCTAGGGTAGTGACCTTCAATATCTCCTTATGATATTATGAAATAAAATATAAATAAAGAAAGATAAAAGACAATTGATGGACTTGGAAAAAAGTTCATTGCGGACGAAGGTACCACACACCCTCTACAAAGGCACCCATGAATGAGACACTACGACCCCTTGTATGTCATGAGCCCTATGCCCATTGAGTCTTGACCCCATCCACCTCATACACTTTACATGGATTAGAGAGGGACCTCTTGGAAGCTCTCCTTGACCTAGGGCAAGATCTACCCAACAGGACACCTCGTCAACCCTCCCATATTTAAGCTTGATAAGTCGCAAAGTGTCTTTGAGTTGTTAATTGTTTGATATAGTGATCTTTGATGAACATGATTAGATGGCTTATTTATTGATTAGATTAACTTATCATGATGTTATGACTTGAGATCCTTGGACGGTGTGTTTATTTGTCTTTGCGAGACCTATTTGGTGGACAATTTTGGGAGAACAAGCCTAGCTTGGGCTTCCATGGGGCTACAGGCCCATAGGTTGTATGTCAAGGGCCCGCATGCTAGATGAGAGAGATCAGAATTGGATGACCTTGATGATGAATTGGATGACCTATCCCACCCCTTACTTGCCAAACCATTTTCCCAGGAGGGGAAAAACATTCCAATTTTGAGCTTGGCGTCATGATCTTGGGGGCTAGGGCATAGTGGTGAGGTGCCACTCTTTGACACATGGACGTTTTTGGGAAAATAAGGTCTTCACCATGATATGAGTGCGTAGATTCTTGATACATGGCCTTTGGAGGCCCATCCATACTTCTCCAACACCAACGATTTCCTCAAAGTGGAAAAACGTCCCCTAAAGGGGTGACGTCCCCCTAAATTAGGGATTAATTTGTGCAAAAAGTGAAATTTTAAGTGAATTGTTTAATATTACTTTGTATAGGGGGAAATATTAGGGTTATTGATCCCTAATCTTTTGTTTTACTCCTTAATTTGTGGACAAACTGTGTTAGCTACTTTTAGTATAAATAGAGATCATAAGATCTCATTTTAAATAGTAACTCTCCCTCTTGTGAGAGACTTGGTCTGAAATTGTCATATGTCTTGTCTCTTTTATCTCTTTTGCACTTGTTTTATGGCTATGTTTGTGAAAGGTTTATAGAGGAAGGTCTAGCGCTATCTTTGGATGATGCTTTCTAGCTCTTGTGGTGATTTATCTTAGCATTTCTCTTGATCTTGGTATGGTTTTCTACTATAATGCTATTTTTTTTCAAGTTCAAGTATTGTTATGATAGGAGATAAGTGGGAAGTATAAGGGAATACACCCCCACAATAGACTTCATCATTTTATTTGCTTCATCTCATTGATTAAGCGTTTACTAAGAGAAGTATAAGGGCATACACCCTCTTAGCTTAAACCCTAGCTTAGAGAAACTTTCTTTGGGGAGTAAAAGGGATTACACCCCCAATGAGGTAGCTTCTCTAAGATCCTTATGACTCCATTAACCCAATATTAAAGGCACTAGTCATTGATTTGTTGCATTGGAGAAACAAAATATTGCATTAGGAGACGTGATTTTCGGTCATTTTTACTTCTTACAAAGTGGATTGTTTTCCTTGTGCCTTGGGCACCTCATAGCCACTAGGGCGTCCCAATCTAGGGGGTACTTATTTATGTTGTTACAAAATTGAATATTCAGCCATTAGGGCTGCAAAAACACTAACTTACTTGCTTGAATAACTCTCTTTTCAACCATTGGATTTTGCTCAAAGTTTGCACACTTGTTTTCCTTGGTCCAACACACTTTTTGTCAAAGTTTGAGGAGATTTCAATGGATTATTTTCTTGTTGTAATACATTGAATTCTACAGCCATAAGGATGATATAATTTTCTGCAGACAAGCATTTACAACAACCCCAAGCATTTACAACAACCCTATCTCTTATTCTAAGATTATTGGTTTTTCATCTTGAGTTTAGCTAGTCACTTACTAGTTTTTCTCTTGCATTTTCTACTTGAACTTTAGCATTTATTGAGCAAATTATAGTACCATTTACTTGCTGATATATATTGTTATATATTTCTGAAAATTAGGGATAACAATATTAACTTGTTGACCCAACTAACATCTATCATTGCAAAGTGTATTTTCTTGTGTCTCGGGAAGGTACAATCATCCAGAGAAGTATTATACTTGTGGGGAAACAATTACTTGACTTGCAAGGAATATTTCCCTACCTTTCATTCCAGTTAGAATTGACCTCTAGGGGTTTCACTCACATTTCCCTCTACCTCCATCTCAATCCCCCTAGGGTCACCGAGATTGCCTCCCTAGAGTGACCTAGTCACCCTTGAAGTGCGGGACCTACATCGAGGTGACATTGGGTGTAGGATTCCCAAGTTGTAGCACTTGTTTCATGGTTGGGTTGGGATTTTCCCAACCTACAACTTGCACTATAACAGGAACCAACTATATTCTTTTGTGACAACAATTTCTCCATCGCGCTATCCAAGAATCATGTGTTTCACAAGAAAACCAAGCATATTGATACAAGGTATCATTTTATTAGAGAATTGTTCAATAACAAAGAAATTTGTTTAGAATTTTTCATGTCTAAAGAACAAATTACAGATATATTTACAAAAGATTTGGAAAGAGATGCATTTTAGAAATTGCGTAGTTGTCTAGGAGTCGACGTAGTCACAGATACTTGGAAGTTCATGTCAATTTAAGTTTTTTGATGTAAATTTTGTGTTTTGTAATACCACCTACTTATAATTAAAGGGGAGTGTTGAAGATATTAATTATAAGTCGTAAGTTTTACGCTTACACAAAAGACATTTCTATCACAACAAGCAGGCGTGTTCTTACAGTCTATCAGGGTAAGCAGGAATGTTATTAAATGTGTCGATCTTTTATCTTTCTTGAGCTCTGTAAATCAGAGAAATTTAGTCGAATTTATCTTCATCTAAAATGTTAATTCAATTCGCTTCTACAAGTCTTAGTCTTAATCTTTGTATGTTTGAGTCTGTAGGTAGTTGGTAGATATACAAAGGAAGAGAGAGAGTGTTAGTTGATAGTTAGAAGTAGTAGCAGATGTGCAAGAAGTCAAAGAAGTCGGAGAGAACAAGCTCTGTTTTGTAAGTCTGCAGAAGTTTTTGGAGCCGAAGCTCTGCACAATTTCGTATTTTGTAACCGCACGCAGTATTCAAGTTCATAATATATCAAGTATTTTTCTTTATCAGTTCTGTTGTATTCAAACATTTCGAAAATATCTTCTCTCTGTTTCTGCACAAGATTAAGGCGGTTCATATGCTTCTAAATCTCCACTGAAAGTATACATGTGAGTTTATGTGCTAAGATTAGCACAGTGTTAAGTTTATGACAAAGAAATTATTTTGTTTAAATGTTATCATCACAACGTGCATTCTGGGTACTGCATAGTAAGTTCTAAGAAGCTCAATGACAAAGTTTTGTACTGCGAAGTCTTGTTACTACGCCAGACTGAGTAATATCTGCATGCTCTAGATCTGAGAGACAATATTCTATTTAGGAAATATATGACTAACTTTTGTCTATTTCAGTCATATATACACAATTTTGTCATAGTCTTGTATCATGTACTTAAGCCATCCCATTCCTTAGCTTTATTTAGTGTAATGTAGTTATTACTTGCGGCCTTTATTGTCGCATGTTATTGACTTTTAGGCCATCACCTTAGTGACATGTTGTAATGAAGTGTTGGCTTTTAAGTTGTCCTTAGTTACAAGTGGTTGTAATGGTGACATTCAAGTCCCACCAGTGCCTTCCTTTTCCCACCCCAGTCATTAAAAAAGGAGTCTCAGCTGACAACTCTTATTTAATGAAGTATGTCTTTACTTGGCCTACCATCGAAGTTGACCGAACGAAGTGTTTCACCTATGACACACCCAAACCCATCCCCATGCAGTAAATTGATCTTGGTAAACCTATTAAGCCCAACTAGTAAGGTTCCCAACCAGGTAAACCCATCAAGTAGGGTCTTGGTCAGTAAACTGACCCAGCCAATAAGGTCCTTGTCAAACAGTGTGTATTAGGTTGATTTAGTTTCATGTACTGGGAAGATTCTTTACAAATCCCAAGTATTTCCCTCTGAGTTGGCTTTAAATACACCATGAAAGGATGGCCAAATTCCAGGAAAAAGGAAGGTATTTCAACTTCAGGTTTTTGAACTCTAGGTCAGTCAGCCAGGAAAGGAGAATAAAAAGGAAGGATTTGTTGGTGGATCATTGGTGATCACTTCATTCCAGATGTTTTTTTAATCCTTTATAACTAACCATACTAGTTGGTTTACCCTTGGTTAAGGGAGCAAGGTCTATCTTTCTATAGTAACCAATAACCTCTTGTGAAGGGGCCCTTCATGAATTCTATGTAAAGCAAGTTACTGTTGTTCTTTGTCTACAAAATTATTCTTTGTTCAAGGGAATTACTTCCTCTTCATTAAGGGACTGATCTTCCTTAGGAAACATCGACCTTGGTATTCCTCCCCCCCTCCCTAGGATGGGTGGTTACCTAAATCAGGTAGGTGAGGTAGGTTGACTTAATTAGTCAGGTAGGGCAGTAGTTTAGGTTCCCTTAGTAGGTAGGTGACCTTTTAGGTATGGCTCATAGGTAAGGTGGCTCCCTTAATAGGTGTGGTTACGTGGGGTAGTTGAGGTGAAATTAGCATGGGGCCAACAAGTATGGATACTATGCATAGTGGAGGTTACCTTCGTCGAGGTTACCCTAGTGAGTAAGGCTACATTAGCAAGTAGTTAAGGTTACCTGGACTAGGTAGTGGAATAAGGATAGCCTCGAAGGAAACCTCATATACTTTAGAAGGTAGCTAAGACACCTTAGGTATGGTTATCTTTTGTAGTGGAGTAAGATTACTTGATTGGTTACCTTAGGTAGGCTACCTTAACATGTAGCTTAGGTAACCTGAGTAAGGTAGTTCTAGATCCCCTCGCAGCTAGGCTTGGATTAGGTAGGCATGGATACCTTAAGGAAAGGGAGATCCATATTCTAATAATAACAAGGTCATTACCCTCCCCTAAAATAGTTAGAAGGGACCTTACCTAAGCATAGGAAGTAAAGGGTTCAGATTGATGGGAAGAAATAGGTAGCTCCTGGTCAACCTAGCCCCTGGCCCAGGAAGTAAGTGGTGTTCCTCGTCAACACAGATTTAGAAGGGTGTTCAACCTCAATATAGAAGGGTGATAACCCCAATCAGTAAGATCATGGTAAACTCTAAGCTAGAAGGGTGGTCAACCCTAAGTTAGAAGGGTCGTCAACAAAAGAATCTAGTAGATTAAGAAACTTTTGAACAAACAAGATTTTTGAACAAAACAAATATCTCTGGATAGATACTTCGAGTAAGGAAAATGAGATAAAGGGAGATTCCCTCCCCCAACCTTCTATATTACTTGAGGAGAGCCCTATCAACCTTAATTATATACGTAATATTGCCTATCACTTGTTAGTTCACTTTCTTAGTCTTGATCTTGTGTAAGGAGGTCCCCCTTCCCATGGTTAAAGAATTTACTGGCTAGCTTCCTTACGTTTTCCACTCTTCTCAATCAGAGCTCTGCCAATGTTATTTTGGTAATATGAAATATTGTCTAAGCATGTTTCCTAATCTATGATTGAGGTGCTGAGAGACATTAGTAAATTGCTGGCTTGTTCACACATGAATGCATTTAGATCGTTTCCCTTTAAAAGAGAGATAGAGCTATATAGTTGGGCCATGTTAATATCCATGAGCTGCACACAATTTTGAAGAGTCGTGGTTTGCTAAATTAATCTAGAAATGAGGGAGAAATCCTTGTTCTCCTTTTCGATGGCCACCTTTAGAGAAATGCGAAGGAGCTTCTTCTGTTGTGAAGGGAATGCTCCTAGATGACCTGAGAGACTTGAATAACAAAGCTCTAGAGAGAGTGTGTTGTTACAAAAGTAAGCAATACTTTCGATTGTGTTTTTCAAATCTACAACAGTTACATCTTAGGCTTGATTCTTGAAAGAGACAATCCACACAGTTGCACAGGCTATGATCGATAAAAGCACCAAGGAAGCCACTGCAATCGCTCTTTACATCAAAGGCATTTTTTAAGGGCAGGTTCTTCTCGATTTTTCATCGTCTGTCAAGAACCAATAAAATACAAACATGTGGTCATCATCCATCGATTGGTATTTATTCGATCTTTTCTCCACACATCTTCGCATTCACCCACTCCAAACTACAACTCTCCTTCACCGACTCCAAATTGCAACGACTAAATAGGCGGCGTTTCTTCTCATCCTGATCTTCCCTTTTCTTAGGTTTTGGCATCGGCAACGACTATCCACTTTCAACCATGATCATGTCGGAATATGCAAGAGAACTAGGGGAGCCTTCATTGCAATGGTATTTCAGTATTTCCAGGTGTTAGCACAAACATATGTAGCAAAAAAAATAACTCAAAGGCACTGTGAACTCTAGATATAAAAAGTGGCACTACTGAAATTGAGCTCACAACAAGGCCAACCAAGTCCTTTGTTTGTGCAGGAAACGTCCAAACATAAAAGTCCTTTTCAAGCTTGAAATACAAGAAAGAAGAAAGGTTAATTTTTCAACGACGGAGATCCCATGTACAGTTCAGATTAGTGTCTCTCATGCATTCAGAGCTGCAAAGTCGCGCAAGGATTAATGACTAGACAGAATCCCTGAAGTGTCAAAGTCTCGAAGTCCCAAAGTGACAAGAGGCTGCCACGTCAACTGGGAGAAAGTTACTTCGAGAAATTTCCATGATTTACATTCAGAAGTCCTAAAGTGTCGAAGCCCGAAGTGATCAAGTAACGAGAGGTTGCCACATCAACCGAGAGAAAGTTACTTCGAGAGATATTCATGCTCGCGGTCAAATGCTCCTAAAGCCCAAAGTGCCAAAGTAACGAGAGGTTGCCATGTCAATCGGAAGAAAGTCACTTCGGGAGATATTCTTGCTGAGCATTCAAAGCTCCCAAGTGCCAAAATTTGCTCCATCTCTAAACATGGTTAAAAGAATTCTGGAGTTGGCAGATAGATAAATTTTAGTGGGGGCGCTAAAATAGCAGGGTTACCCAAATCGTAGATTTCAACAGATTGACGACCACACTTCATTGCGGGGATGAAACATGCTCGAATGTTAAAATTCTAGAGCGGTCCCACAATAGAAACCATGGTATAGATAAAGAGTTACATGGAAGTTGGTGGTGAATTGCGGGGGTTAGAGCGTTGTGGATCCAAACCACCCTTGGTAGTTTCCGCAATCACCTACTTATATAGGGACCAATCCAAGAGCATCGCGTGGAAACAAACTAGGCATTAAGCCTCATCCTGATCCCATGGAGAAATCAGTTAATGAAAGAAGGACCGCTGGTTGAACAATCGAATACCCCTTTAAATGGAAGCATGGAGGGTGACGTAGACCCTCTACCTCGGCAGGGTCCGCCGACCTCCTAGTCAAGGTTCGCACTAATTCTCTGAGCTGAAGCAACTCTTTGATTCCCTGTTGGAATTCCACGAACAAATACACAGGTCCTTGTGCAACTCATACTGCACGAACAAGCACTAGGAGCAAGATTCTCTCATGTGACCATAGGCTGTGACCACGATCCTAA
The DNA here is from genome assembly GCA_009831015.1 of Picea engelmannii. Lineage (NCBI taxonomy): Eukaryota > Viridiplantae > Streptophyta > Pinopsida > Pinales > Pinaceae > Picea > Picea engelmannii. Next base: position 79,846 of record ML783400.1, on the reverse strand, counting down.
ACAAAGGTGCATCGTGATTTCACGATTTTGGGACTTCTATGTATGAGTCATTCTGACTCCTATGATTCCTGAAACTATGAAAAGGGATTAACGAATGCTAGCTCATTTCCTTAATTTCCATCGATGTGACCTCTGACCATGACCCGGGGCTCAAATCTCAAGCATGTCGGGGGTTCGCTTATCGGAACTTCACATTTCGCAAATTTGGAGGGTCACTCGCCTCTCTGCTCCCGGTCCATGATATCTCAAAATGTCGATATTTTGGAGCACCAAATCAACGACTCACGATCCTCTGGATCTGACGGCCACTAACAAATCACGAACTCGGGCCTCGCAAGTTCTCATGATTCTACCCTTTGACATTTCCCTTTTGTGAGTCAGCAAAATGTTGATCCTTTGCCATGTGTCCCTTTTCGATGGACGGTCCCAATGATTTCGAGACTTGGGACTTTCCTAGACAATCAACATTCCACATTCTCTCCTTGATCGACGGCTACGATCAAGTCACGAACTTGGATTTCGTGAATTCTTCTAATTCTTCCCTTTGACTTCTCTGAGTCACAAGTCAGAGAAATGTTGATCTGTTGCCACCATCCTCTGACGATGGACGATACCGATGGTTTCGAGACTTTGCGTTTCGCGAAGTCAGAGGATCGCTCACCTCCCAGCTCTCGATCCCCAATATTCTGAAATTCTCCCTGGACAATCAACGGTCCATATCTCTCCTTGATCAACCACTGTGATCTTTTCACGAGTTCGCTCTTCAAAAATTCTCACAAGTCTACCCCTTTGACTTCCCTGAGTCGCAAGTCAACGAAATGTTGATCTTCTTCCACCTTTCCTTTGACGATGGACGGTCCCAATGATTTCAGGACTTTGCATTTTGTGATATCCACTCTCTTTTGCAACTCCAACGGTGTTAAACCTTGTGCACATTCCCTGGATCCAATGGTTATTGACCCACATGCTCCCATATCCTACGGTTGAGATATGTTTCCTCCTGCACGCTCTTCTAGGTGTCTAGACGTGGGTTCCAATGGTTTAGATCTCCTCCTCTATAATATACCATATATAAAAAGTATGCAGAACAGAAATAAAATTCTATAAATGGCAGAATAACAACAATATAACCATAATAATCACCACAATAACACTGAAATGATATAAGAATAAAAACAGAAATAGCACTATGATTCTGAGAGAAATGTTCACGGGCCTCTTCGAGGGGGCAACCTCCAGCCGAGCATAGCTCTATTACAATAATCTCCAAGCTAGGGTTCTCATACCCTCGACTCCTATTTATAATAAATATGTCTATCAAAAGAAGCATCTATAGGAAGATCCTTCTAGAAGCAGAAGCTTCTATTAGGTCTTCTTACATTCAAATTATTCTATTTTATTGCAAGGACTTATTAATATTGACCTTTATTACATATGAATATATTTTTCTACCTATGTGTGGGTTAGGACCCTAACATGTCCTCCCCCTTAAAAATAGCCTTGTCCTCAAGGCTTGAGATTTGGAAATTGCTACAGAATGGTAGTTGGTTCCCAAGTGGCATCTATTGGAGTTGTAGCTTTCCACTGGATTAACACTTCCTTTATGGTTCTCTGATGCAGGTGACGCCCATGATGGTCCAAAAATGTTTGTGGTTGTAGCCAAATGGATCCTTCTTCGGCTAACTCGAGAAGGTTGCTTTGAATTTGGCACTTAGTTTTGATCACCTTTTTTAAGTAGGAAACATGAAAAAAAGGATGTAGCTTCGAATGATTGGGAAAAACTAACTGATAGGCCACCTGTCCCACACGCTTGAGAACTGTATAAGGACCATAAAATTTGGGTGCTAGCTTCTAACAATGCTCGGCCTTGAGGGAATTATGCTTGTAAGGTTGCAAGCGAAGAAACACATGATCCCCTTCTTCAAATTGACGTTCAGAGCGACCTTCATCTGCTTATTGCTTCATGAGATCCTGTTCCATGACCAAATTCTCTTTGAGGGTACAGAGAATATCCTCTCAAACTATAAGTGTTTGGTCAACCGCCTGGACCTTCGAGACACCAGGTAAGTATGAGAGAACTGAAGGTGGCTTCTGTCCATATACCGCTTCAAAAGGAGTCATGTGTGTAGTTGTATGGTATGAAGTGTTGTACCACCATTCAACTAGGGGTAACCATCGAGCCCACTGATTTTTCTTTTCTGAGGCAAAACACCTCAAATATGTTTCCAAACACTTCTTGAAAAATTATGTTTGACCATCAATCTGGGGATGATAAGTTGTACTGAGATGCGATTGGGTGCCTTGTAGCTTGAATAGTTCTTGCCAAAAATTGCTTGTGAAAGTTGGGTCACGATCATAAACAATAGAGTGTGGCGTGCCATGAATCTTGAAGACCTAATCCATGAAAATTTGAGCCACCATGGATGTTGTAAACGGGTGTTGAAGAGTGCAGAAATGAACATACTTGGAAAGGCGATCAACAACCATCATGATGACTGGTTTATTTCCCGATTTGGGTAAGCCTGTAATAAAATCCATAGAGATGTCCTTCCAAATAGTAGGTGGAATCGGAAGCGGTTGCAGTGTGCCCGAATATTTGATTGTTTCTCCCTTGTTGCGTTGACACACATCACATTCGGTGACAAAATTACGAATGTATTGTTTCATACCATCCCAGAAAAAAGAACGTTTGACCCAGTCATAGGTTTTGGTGAACCTGGAGTGCCCGATTGTCGGTGTAGCATGAAGCTCAGAAAGTAATGTGAATTTAAGCTTTGATTGTTTACTTAAATACAGATGGCCTTTGTATCGAAGTTCATCATGGAGCCAAGAGTACCCTGGGGGAGTTGTAGCACTGGACTGCAATTGTTGGATCAATTGCGAACTTTTGGGATCTTGTAGCCATTCCTAGCGAACGTCTTGGAGCCAATCTGGTGCAATGAAGGAAAGAGAAAAAATGGATCCTTCATCTTCATATTTGCGGGAAAGTGCATCCGTAACCACATTTTCTTTTTCTTTCTTGTAAATGATCTCATAATCATAGCCAAATACCTTAGTTACCCATTTTTGTTGCTCCGGGGAGGAAATGTGTTGTTCCAGAAAATACTTGAGGCTTTGATGGTCTGTATTAATTTGGAAGCGTTGCCCCAATAGATAAGGATGCCACAAATCAACGGTATGCATAATAGCCAACATTTCCTTTTCATAGATAGATTTTCTCATATTTCTTTCAGATAGTTGCTTGCTGGTAAAGGCCAAAGGTCAACCCTCTTGCATAAGGACAACACCAATTCCTTTCCCAGAAGCATCACATTCCAAGACAAAGGTATTTGTGAAATCAAGAAGGGCCAAGTCTAGGGTGTTTCACATGGCCATCCTCAAGGTTTGAAAAGCTTGAGTAGCAGCTGGAGTCCAAGCAAAAGAGTTCTTTTTTAGGAGAGTCGTAAGAGGTGCTGCAATCTTTTCGTAATTCTTAACAAACTTGTGATAATAACATGTTAAGCCCATAATCCACGCAAGCTTTTGAGATTCTTTGGGTGAGGTCATTCTTACATAGCTACAATATTTTTAGGATCCACCCTGATGCCATCCTTGCCAACCAGATGACCCAAGTACTCTACTTCTGAGGCGCCAAAAGCACATTTAGACTGTTTCAGGAAAAGTTGGTGCTGAGAGAGTAGATGGATAACTCAATCCACATGAGCAAGATGTTCTGTCTAAGTCTTGCTATAGATGAGGATATCATCAAATAAAACTAAGACAAAATGACAGAGAAAATGACGGAAGACATGATTCATGAGGCTTTGGAAGGTGGAGGGGGCATTACACAAGCCAAAGGGCATGACCAAAAACCCATAGTGTCCCTCATGATTTCTAAAGGCAGTCTTGGGAATGTCTACCTCTTTCATATGTATCTGGTGGTAGCCCAAACGAAGATCAAGTTTAGTAAAGAATTGGGCGCCACTCAGTTCATCTAGGAGGTCATCAATGACGGGAATGGGAAATCTGTCTTTAATGGTAAGTTTGTTGAGGGCATGGAAGTCAGGACACATTTTCCAAGAACATTCTTTCTTCAGGACCATGACCATAAGAGAAGAGTAGGGGCTCATACTAGGGCGGATAACGCCTGCATTAAGGAGTTCCTAGACCATTTTCTCAATTTCATTTTTTTGGGAAAAGGGGTGATGATACAGACAGATATTGGGAGGAAGGCTTTACAAGGGGAATGGAATGATCATGAACACCATGTGAAGGAGGGAGTCCCTGGGGAGTGGAAAAGACCACATGATGCTTAGAAAGGATGGATTGGAGGTCTTGTGGCACTGAGGGTGTTGTTGTTGCTTGTATGTCATGGAGTTGAGCAATAACACCAGAATGACCCTTTTTGAGTAGATTTTCCATGCGATGGGAACTAATGATCTCAGGTGAATCGATGATGATTCCTTGGAACTTATATTGGTGTCCCTCTTGGTCAAATTGCATGGTTAATTCCTGAAAATCCATGAGAATGGGATTCAAAGTCCTTAGCCAGTCTGCACACAACACAATGTCAAAACCGCCCATGTCGATAGAAAGAATATGAGATTTCAGGTGGTAGTCACCAATTTGGAGACACACATTTTCACAACGCCCTCCACATTTCATGGAGCCACCATTGGCAATCATGATTTGGAAATTATTAACGGCATGGATGTAGCAATGAGTTTCTTGGGCAATGCAGCGATGAATAAAATTATGGGTGCTTCCACTATCAACTAGAATGATGACCTTCTGATGCTTGATGTAACCGATTAGCTTGAAGGTTTGGGGAGCGGAGAATCTAGTGAGAGAATTGAGGGAAATGCCCAGTTCTAGTTCGAGAGGGTTTGAGGGAGGGGTTATGTTGGGGGTTTTAGGTGACTCAGACACAAGAGGAGTTTCAATATCCTCTTTTGAAATATCTTTGGAGATGGCCATAAACATCTTTTGTTCCTTAGACTTGTGGCTCGGGAAATATTTGTCATCACAATTATAACAAAGGTCTTTGAGTTGGCGTTCAGCCATTTTAGCCCTGGTCAATTTTTGGATATTTAATGGAGCGGAGGGAGTAGTGGGATTTACTGGTTTAGGGTGAGGGATAAAGGAGGGTTTCTGGTTTTGAGAAGATACAACCTGTTGTGCTTCTTTAGCTCTTTTAGTAGCCTCCACCCAACTCTGAGGTTGATCCATGAGGACATGGGCCCAAATCTCATCCTCGATGCCACTGATAAAACATTCTCGGAAAAAGGCATCAGACATACCCTCTGTCTGAAAATCTAGGTGCTCAAAGGCAGTTATAAAGTCTTCCATTGTTCATGATTGTTTCAACTTTGTCAAATGGCCCAAATGGCTGGTGTTAGTGTCAAAGCATTCATAAAGCTCTGCCACAAAGTGTGTCCAAGAAATATACCCTTGACAAGAAGTTTTTCTACATTGCCACCATTGCCAACGTTCTTGATCTATATGGAGAACACCATACCGGAGTTTGGCCAAGTCATCTGTAATGTCGTATAAAGAGAAATAATGTTTCGTTTGGGTTACCCAACCAGTGGGGTTCGAGCCATCAAATTTGGTCACATCCACCCGTGGAAGGCGTAGGTCACGTTGAAAGTGATGGTTCTGAAAGTTGTGGGAATGAGAGGAATTTCAGTATGTGGAGGTGAGGAAGAGGAAGGGTTATCTATAGGGATATGCAGTTTGGTGTAGAGTGTCAAAAAGACTGATTCAAGTTGGGTGGTGAGGTCTTGTTTGATTTCCTTCATTGAGGACTGCATGGTTTTATTGATGGTGGCAATATTGGCACTAAGTTGTTTCACTTCTTGTTGGGTCTCGATGAGACTAGATTGCAAGGTGTTGAAGCGAGCTTCCAAGTCTTGGCTACGGGTATGGGCCATGAGGATGGGGGAACTGAAAAGGGGTGGGCAGGGTCAAAATTTTTTCATAAAAATGATATGTATGAATGTGATAAGGGCAAAGAGATCAATCCAATGGAATAGGTCTCAAATAATGGTGAAAAATATTCTAGACTTTTTTTCTTTTTTTTTTTAACATTTTTTTTTTTTACACCTGCGGAGTTATACTCTGGTCTGAAAAATACTGCAAAGAGGATATGCTCAAATGCTTAACCAGAAATAAATGTGTATTTACTTGGCAACCCGAACACAGTTGCGCGACAATAGATCTCGTTTGTTTTAATTTGTTTATGTTTCTGTCCCCAAGGGTTAAGAATTCAAGGGTTCTACACAAGGGTTTGCCTTGTGCTATAGCTCTCTGATATACGTGCGGGGTCCAACAATAAATAGTACTCGACCCAATATCTCAAGGAACTAACTAAGGAGGATAGACCATACCCTTAGTCGTACTACCTGACTACCCAAGTACTAGAGAGTATCTTCCCAATTGTTGTTCTAGGTGGCACTATAGCAGTCAAGCGGCCGATCGGTTTATCTAAAGAGGGATTTAGGAAATCTAGGTTGATCTGTACACAAGTGTTGTCTGATGCACTACCACTCGAAGGGGTACCAACATGGGTTACAAGGGTGGCCAATAGATGTGTGCTTAAGAACCACTTGTATTTCCTACCTGTATGAATCCCTCAACCACGGGTTTATGCGCGTAACGACAGATCTTTGTGGCTTAAAGACGCCGGAATACGTCTCTACCCTGAAAAAAAAAATTACCCACAATTTCTGCCAAGGAAAGTGCTCTAATACCACTTGTAATATACTAGATATAAAAAGTATGCAGAATAGAAATAAAATGCTAGAAATGGCAGAATAACAACAATATAACCAGAATAATCACCAAAGTAACACTGAAATGATATACGAATAACAACAGAAATAACACTTTGATTCTGAGAGAAATGTTCACAGGCCTCTTTGAGGGGGCAACCTCTAGTTGAGCAGAGCTCTATTACAATAATCTCCAAGCTAGGGTTTTCATACCCTCAACTCTTATTTATATTAAATATGTCTATCAAAAGAAGCATCTAGAGGAAGATCCTTCTAGAAGCGGAAGCTTCTATTAGGTCTTCTTACATTCGACTTATTCTATTTTATTGCAAGGCCTTATTAATATTGACCTTTATTACATCTGAATATATTGTTCTACCTATGTGCGGGTTAGAACCCTAACATCCTCTGCAGTTGATCTAATGGTTGTTGTCGCTCCTCCTCCTGAGCTTTGGATTTCTTCCTGACTTGGAAGATTTCCAATGTTTCAAAGGCCTCGACCTTTGATTCTTCTCCTGCAAGCCCTGTGACTTTAGGTCTCGACTTTCGATTTCCCTACTGAGCTTTGTCAATGAAACTTGACCTCGCCCTACGCACACTTGCACTCTTCGTGCAACTTCGTGCTACCTCTCATGAGCTTGTCTGTGGCTTGGACCTTGAAGTGTCTCGACCTTCTGCTTCTTTCTACATGAACCTTGTACGCAAAGGTACTATTCCTCCTAATCTTACAAACTTGAAACAGTTAGCTTCCCTGCACATTCCTTGTGCTCGACCGGCCTTCAACTAGCTGTCTTCAACACTTCATCTAAGTGTTGGCCTAGTGCACTCCTTTCACAGGTCTTCCTCTAGAGTTTTCAGCAACTCTCTCTCCTTGAGCTTCAACTGCTTGGACCTCAAAGATCTCTGTCCTTCGAAGAGATGCAATCGCCCTCTTGGCAACTTTCTCTCAAGCACTCCTTGTTGAGATTGCAGAGTATTCAACAACTATGTAAGTGTCTTCCTCCTAGACACTTTCCTTATCTCTGAACTCGAAATAGAGTTCTTCTTGTGCACTCCTTGCACTCGCTTGACGCCCTCCTGGCAAAGCTTCACAAAATCCTCAGTGATTCTTTTTTCTCTCTATGCCCTCCTTTGCACAGTCTCACCTCCAAAGTATTCAGTAACTCTAATGCTTCTTCCTGAGTCTATGACTCCTCTGATGCTCCCTCCTGGCACGTTCTTTCCTGAATTCCACAGAACTCAGATGTGCACTCTTTGCACTGGCTCACAGAGTCTTCAACAATCTATCACGCAACCCCTTGCATTTAAGCCACAAAGAACCCAGACTGAAATCAGAAAACTTTCAGACAGATAGAGAAGTCTATCTATCACCTGCAGATGGAATCTAACATACATCTACAACATAAAATAACACACACATGACATTCATTCATAACCACATAAACACACAAAGAATCTCATGCAGGAAAAACTATTCTTTGTATTAATATGAATGTCTGATTACAATATGGGTGAGCTCGGATTGTGAGAGAGTCTCGACTCTCTCTTTCTTTTCTCCTATTCTAATCTCATATGCCTTCTTATGAATCTAGATATAAAGATCTGTTTACAAAAGAGGGGCTCCTCGAGCTCTTCCCTCCAAGCTACCTACTCTCATAAATTTACATTGAATTACATTCAATGGCTATCTAGTCCGAATCAAATCTAGTTCTTATCAGCCTGTCAACCATTAAAGGCGACTCTATCTACTATCTGCACAAAGGCAACGATTTGGCTCTTCCATCCTTACAAACATTTAATTACAATTTAAAATTTAAAATGAGAGGGTTGGCACCTCTCCCTTCCTTGAATGTGTGTTTAATGTGTTGTCTAGCTAGCGCATTGCTGGGTTAGAGCGATGCTCCTGCATCAGAGGGTTTGGCCGAGGAGACATAAAATTGTCAGCCCGAAGTACGATAGAGGGAATTTTTTCCTGCAGACCCATACTGACCAGAGTTTCCTTCTGACAGAAGGAACATGAAAGACAAGAGAAGACACACAACACTGGAGAAGAGGCACCCAAGCAGCAAGACATGTCATTCATTTTTGGTTGCCAACAGGCTCCTTGATTTTAGCAGTTTGTTAGATCTGTTCGTACAAATGTTAAGGTTGTATCTTTTTGTGGAGAATCCTAGGATAGGAAGGCCAGCTCGCACTCCTAGTTGTTGTCTTTTATTTTGATTATAAATACAGATGAATGATATAAAGGGTTCGGCCTAAGACCGGAGGGGGTGAGGAGAAGTGGAATGACTGTATTTTTCAGTTTCTAAACTGGAGGGGCATGTAGTTGTAAATTGTATGTTATTGAAGATTCATATGAGTTGTTTCATCATATTTGTCTTCTATGTTCTTTGTTCTATTCTTCATCTTGTTTGAATGTATTGTTGATTTTAAGGATTAATATTTGCCTTTGATTGATAGATTCTTGATGCAGTAGAGGATATGTTGAAAGCTTGCCTATTTGTCATTGTTTACTGTTCAAACACATCTAAATTCTCTTTGCAGAGAGGATCTCTGCTTAGCGAACATTCATCTTTATGTTAATTCTCTTATTCTTTTCTTCATCATTATACAAATCTTTTGTCTGATAGGGAGCTTAAATGCCCAATGGTCCATCACTGATCTGTAGTGATAGTTGTTGTCTTTTCCTTTCTTTAAAGTCTTGTTGATCCACCTATTCAAACCAAAACTTATCTTAAACTTTTTTATGGGTACTGAGCTTTCACTTTAGCAGTCAAAGTGTAACTTTCAGTGCTAACACGAGGGATTGCATATTTTGAAGGGTTCTTCTCAAGGGTTTCAAGTTGAGCATGCAAAATAGCTTAACCAAGGTGGCCATGGCGAAGAAGAGGAAGGTGGAGGTGGAAGAAGAAGAAACAACAGAAGAAATAGCCGGGACAAAAGAAGATGAAGAAAATGAAAACTCAGACGTCGATGGCAGCGACGAAGCCGAAGTCAAGGAAGACATGAAGAAGCTGGTAGAGCCCTTCAACAAAGAGAAACTAATGGACATCATATCTGAGAACGTTGAGAAAGACTTGCAACTTTTAGAAAGTATTTGAAAACTCGCCAACAAGGATATATCACATAGAATAATCTTTGTCCGCGACCTTGGCTGGGCACTACATCATAGACTTTGAAGTCCATTTTATCTCAATACGACGAGCTGGAAGAATGCATTATCATCATGGACAAGAGCATCGAAAAATCCAAGGGCTACAACTTAGTGACCTTCAAGCACATGGGAGGTGCATAGAAATCCCTGAAGGAGCCCAAAAAGAAAATCAACAGTAGGATGATTGCTTGCTAGATGGTGTCTGTTGGCTCGACACCACTTTCTCTATCAATTTGTTTAAGCACCAAAACCTTTTGCCTTTTGGAGTGCTTGGAAAGCTTGTGAAATTAGTGCAAATAAGGTATCTTACGTTTTCTTGTCATTGATTCAACTCAGAGCATACTAATTTTACCATTCATTGGCAACGCTTTTTGTTCGCAATTCTTGCAAATATGTTGTCAGGTATTCCTATGAATTTTGTCATCCATTGGGAGCGTTTTTGTTGGTAATTCTTGGCAAATATGTTGTCAACTTTTGTTGGTAATATTTTCAAGGCTTATTTAGTGTTCTCTTTCCCCTGCTTCAGAGGAATGCTAGTTTATTGTTTCTCCTTCCATCGCTCTGAACGGGATCCAAATGCAGAGAATGGGGAATGGGTAGTGTGATGTGTTGTCTTCTTTTTTTCAAAAGTAGTGAGGATTTTTTCCCAATTATTTTCTAAATCCAATTCACGTTCAGACTCCCATTCGTTACCGAAAAGTAGACGATTTGAGGTTATCGAGGTCATCCAATGCCCATTTAAAAGTATAAGGGCAGTCATTATCGGAGTAGGCTAACTAGGGAGCAATCTTCCCTCCATAATTTCATTTTTCAGGCCAAAAACGGGTCTGAATCTGGCCAAATTTTCAGGGGTAGTCTAAGTTTCGCATGGATCAAAGTGCCATGTATTTTAGAACCTTACGCCTAGGGGTTTTGTCTCATTTTAAACCAACCCAAATGCTCAGAAAATCGATCAAAATTTTGGATTGGTCGAAAATTTAAAAGTAAACTGCCAAAAAAAACTCAAAAGAGAAGATTACTCCCTAACTAGCCCACTCCGTCATTATCTTCCATCGAATTGTATACGCTAGTACTATAGGACATATGTTTCGATTGTGATGTGACCTCTGTCCCCACTGACTGTAAAAACCACGATTTTGTTTGAAGGTTTTTTTTTGGGGTGGGGGCGGGGGCGGCGGGACAACAATGAGGGATTCGACAGAATAAATGATGCACGCCACTGGCCAGTTACGAAGGTCTCCACTGAAATCATTAGCATATATCCACTAGCATTTAATAAGCATTTAAGGTCTTCACTGAAATCAGCGCATAAATCCAGTCGCATTTATTAGGCATTTAAGAGGATTAAAGAATTATGCAAACAGAGAATCTGCACGTGATGAAAAGTATTGGTGGGTACGTCGTGGTCTATAGTTTGATTTTTTTGGAGATAAACATCAAAATCCACCTTTCGTTTTCTCTATTATAAGCCTTCCGTGCTTCATTCAACCTCTTTGTCAAAACTAATGATTCTGATATCTCAGTCCTTTCTCGTTTTTCCATTATAAACACTTTGACAAAATTAACGACACTGAGCAAATATCGGAATTTTTTTTGGTTTTCATTTCGTTTTTCCATTATACACGCTTCGACAAAATTAATGACACTCACCAAAGATCGGATTTTTTTTTGTTTTGATCTCGTTATTCCATTATACACGCTTTGACAAAATTAATGACACTGTTTGGCCTAAGCTTTATGATGTGACTAAATTAACTCTAATGTAAGATCATATTTGTGAGACTAATAAATTCAATTACAAAAACAAATATTTAAAAATATATGTACAATCCACATGTTAACCTTATCCTCTTTTTAGAGGTGACAAAAATGTTAGTGAACATTAATGTCATGGCAATGTATTAAATAACTTTAAGAAGCCATGCACCCACCACAACTTTATCTATCTTCCTTAGCTCGCCTTTTGATGGATATCATACTCTTGTTTCAATCCAAAGCTCTTCCATGCTATGTTCAATTGTTTACTATAACTTTCTTGTTTTATTCTACATATATATATAGTTAGATTAATGTAAATTCCTTCTCCAAATGTCATAACTTTGCCATAATATTTATGCAAAATGTCCCTAGAACCAAAATCTATGTGCCTCCGAAAACCAAATAGAAAATGTCATAATACTTACACCTTATTTCATTGCTATTTTTATGACATAGAAGAAAGAAATTCATAAAAACGGCTGCTTTCAATATGGAATTAAATAACTCAACCATTTTAGAATCAAATGAAATGGTTAGTGTGGTGGATGGAGGGCAGATCTATTGACTAGCACAACCACTAATACAACAACTGGAGAATGTCGAAAGGTATAACGTTGGTAAAGAATTTATTGAATTTTATTATTGATTAACAAATAAACGGTTGGGCTTCATTTATCTGGTGTTAATATTTTAATTTTTGTTAATCACTTACGTGGCAATCAATTAGCTATCAAAGTAATTTTTAAATATGATTAGGTAAATGTAAAAAAGTAAACACATAAACGGATGTCTTTATAATAGCTAGGAAGTTAATGATTGAAATCACAACCATTTATTTTGTGTGACTACTAAGAATATTCCAACCATATTTAATCATGTCCATAGAAAACTTATTAAGCACTAAACCCCTATTAAATCTGCCCATTGTCAATAGGTGTACGCCTTTCAGCGTAAATATGAACGAAAGACACACCCAAGTAAACACAATTGTTAGACATGTATAAGTGGTACCGCTCAAGACATTTGCGCATGCCTACACATAATGAAAAATATCCTGGGTAAGCTCCATTCACTAGGAAATAAACTGAAGCTCTAGGTACTATAGCAACGGTTGGAGAGATGTTGCCAACCCTACTAGAGGAGTTTGATTTTGAGAAAAGGCATAGTTTTATGTTTTGAATGTGGATGGGGTGTTTGATCAGCTTTACAAAGAAGCATCTTTAGGTAAATAATAAGGTTTGAGGCTTATATTCAAAAGGCATGGCAAGCATGGGTTGCACATGATGATTATGGAAGTGATCGCTATAAAATTTTCAAGCACATTCGAATAGAGAATTTCATTAACTACAAATATTTTTTCTCCAACACATATGGCAACCCTTATAATGTTATTGAATAACCATGAACAATTTTCCTCCAATACCTGCATTTCTTTAAAATTAGATGCTCTAAATGCCTTTTTCATTGAGTCATTGGTTGGATAAAAGATACTTTCATTTGTTGGTTCTAGAACTCACATATGTAAATTTCCATATCATGAAATTTCCACCATGTTTTAAACATTTACAATATAGCAATTCACACACAAGTTATTTATAAAATAGAAAGAAAACAATAGCATTCACACATAGTACTTAGAAATTTACCTTGGAAACCCTTAACCCAAAAAACTAGCAAAATGTTTAAAGCCACGTCTCTAACTCTCATTGTATTAATTTCACCATTTAAATATACAATATATATTATTTTGCTACATTCAAAACCTTAATCTATTGACATAGATTAGATTACAACTTTACTTCCTTAACCAAAATTAGAAAACCATGTCCCAAAACCACCCAAAAAATAATATTTTGGGGGCTCCAGTCCCCTTGCAACCCCTCCCCTCCCCCCACTACACCCAACACATTGATCCAAATTATTTTTTTGGAACGAAATGAAAGCAAAGATATTACAATGAAACACTCATGAAAATTGCCAGAAACTGAGAAATACAACAATACTTGATTTCTACTAATGAAATAATTGTAAAGAGACTGTAAAAATACAAAGTACAAGACTCGCTAGAATGGTGGTAGCTTTATCTCTAATAAGAGATGTGATGGCTATGCTCATTCGCTAGAAGATGATTACAATGAGGCTCTAAAAGACTTTTTATGATAAACATTGTTGATGTTTGGACAACATCGGGAATACATTCTTCCATATATATATAT
>ML783400.1:36516-56373 GCA_009831015.1 Picea engelmannii | reverse complement strand
CGAGTGTTATACCATAGTGTTCAAACATCGACATGCAGTTCAAAACCCAAAATGATGCTCTCGCCAATCAAACGTTTAATCCAGGTGTCAAATGCATAAATTGATACGCCAAGAGCTTATAACAAGGATCACAAACGATAAAAAATAACCCCCATGCGGTTCAATGAATCGATGTTTAGGCAAGTCATAAAATGTGGATCCAAAGGCTAAATGTCTTCAATAAAACTGAGTTATACAATCCATCGAACAAAGGACATTGCCGATCATGTAAAAATCAACAAAAAGATAAGCGCAATAAGCATGATGACACAAAAGATATCGGCAGTTCAGATAATGATCGAAAAGTGACCTCAAAAGGAGAAATTTCCATGCTTACAATTGTGAAGACTTAGCGAAGACAAACGTACGAAAAGGCGCAAAGAATAAATTCGTCGTTCATTTGAATTTTGCGACGAAAAATCAATGTTTGTGAAACATTGGTGTAGGCAGCTTATGAGACAATGAAAAATGTGAATTGGCTGCCAACAAGGCGCAAGTGCGCTTGTGATTAAGCGGTCATCAAATTTGTACGGCAGAGATTTGTGCGTCTGGATCAACGACGCACATGGGATTCCGGAGCCCCCCCGCCTTTCTACCTTTAAGCAGAGGGGGGGGTCCGGAGTCGGGGGTGCACCTCTTCAACGGCTACGATCGAAGCGCCCAGATCAACGGCATGTAGGGTGATTCCGGACCCCCCCCGCCTTTCTACCTTTAAGCAGAGGGGGGGGTTCCAGAATCGAGGACGCATCTTTCCGATGGTTGTGATTAGAGTGCCCAGATCAATGGTGCATAGGCAATCCAGACACCATCTGTCTTTATGTGTTTAAATCAACATGGGCCCCCCTTCTTGTCGTGTCGTCTTGCCATCTGTTTTCCACCTAACCGTGCGATGAGGTTCGCTCCCTTAGCCCCTTCCTCATCCTCCGACATTTGTCCATCTCCCCTCTTATGGTCCGTGTGGTCCCTGTCCCATCTCATCATCCGTTCTCCGCCTGCCATGTGTCCCACTCCTTTCCATGTCGGCCTCCCACTAAAAGCGTGCCCATTATATCTCATCTCCTGCCCCCTCCGCTTATTGCCTTCCGCCATGCATCTTCCCCTGTCGCCCCTCTCACACCTCGTCACTTCTTATCACACCCTCATAGTTCTAGTGCCACCACTCCCGTTATGCACCCCGTCCTTCGCGCTAGCCTCCACGCCTATTCATCAGGCCGTTTAGCTGATCCAGGTGGCAGCGCGAAGGGTCTTCCACGTCGCAGAAGTGCTGAGTTGGCCGGGCCATCCTCAATCCCAATGGAGCAGTTATTGAAGTAGTTAGTGGTGGTTAGACATCGCCTCCACCATAATGGGAAAGTCTGGGGATGAATTAAAGGCACGTCGATTCACCCACGGAACTGTCAAGAGTTCGATTGCGTCTGCCATAAGTTGCACGATCATTCAGAGATGGCAGTTGCAGATTGTTAGAAGCCATGTATACGCAATGTGTTTAATGCAACATCTCGATTTTGTTGTTGTTGTTGTTTTGAGTATATGTAGGCGTTTTCGCCATTTTTGTATCGATCGATGGTTGAGCAGAGCTCCCAGTTGTAAAGCTTTAATAAAGCACTGATACTCTGGTTATGTATGGGATTTTGAGACTTCTTGTCTTATGAATGCCATTTTCTTTTACGTCTTTGTTATACTGTGTTAGAACAACTCAGAATTGGAGGGTCCAGTCGAGTTGTAGCTGTTGTAGGATGATGTTGGATTGGATCACTGTAGCAGTTACGTTGTTTCTAATCAGATTCTTGTGATTTTCCCAGCGCTGAATGACTTGGAATTGGAGGATCCAGTCAAGTCCCCTTTTCAGCTTCTTGAGACCCTGAACCAAGAGGATCTTTCATTCAGAGTCTTTCCTCTGCAAACCACTGAAAGCTTGTTTCCCGAAGTTGTTTGTTCACCTTTCTTATCATGTCTTCCACCTGATCATCTTTTAATCAACCCACTGGCTGAAGTTAGATCAAGACCTCCCTTGTCCTTTACATGCGATACCCAGTCCCTGAGTTAGAGTGATATCTCCCTGAGTCTCTATCCATCTGATCATCCATTAAAAAAACTATCGTGACATAAAACTGATGGGTGTTGGGATCTGCTCCTACAAGCAATCTAGGAGTGACTTCCGACGCTAACATCCACCTTCTTCATGAAGATTTCAGAGACCAGAGGTCAGTTGGGTGTTATTGGTGAAAACATCTATGATAGGGAACTTGTCATGATTACCCTGAATGGTCTTCCAAGCCATTGGGAGCCATTCATTCAAATTATCAGTGGGCGATCCAAATTGCCCAAGTTTGATCATTTATGGGCAGACTGTACTCAAGAGGAGACTAGACTTGCAGCTAGAGGCATGCAATGTTCCCATCATAATGAAAATCAAGCCCTTGCCACTCGTGCAAGGAAAATCAAAGGAAAAAGAAGAGGTTTCGACAAAACCTTTAAAGGATGGAAGTCGACACCAACTTTTGAGCACAAAAAGGAGGACATGTCAAAGGTTCAGTGCTTCAGATGTGACAAGTATGGCCATTATGCGAAAAATTGTCCTACATGGAAGAAAGGAAAACAACATGCTTCCACTGCTAATGTTGATTTAGAACCACCTCAGAGGAAGTCAAGGAATGCAAGCATGAACGATGAAAAGTTCTTCTTCATTTCATCCCTCTCAAGTATGGTTCCTACTAGTAATGATGTTTGGTTGATTGACAGTGGTGCTTCTAGACATATGATTGGATACAGAGAGCACCTTACAGATCTAGTAGAGAAAGAATCTCGTTTGCATGTTGTACTTGGTGATGATGTGAGATATGCTATGAAGGGATTTGGAACCACCTCCTTACAATTAGATTCTGGCACCCCACTCCATTTGAGCGATGTATTATTTGTACTTGGGATGAGAAGGAACTTTGTCTCTATTTCATCCTTAGAGAACAAAGGCTACAATGTTGCCTTCTCTTATATTAGTTTGAGTGAACTATGGCATAGGAGAGTTGCTCATTTACATTATAGAGCTCTTCCCGCTCTGGGGAAGATGGTGACAGGCCTTCCAAAGATCCATGTTGAACACGATGGAATTTGCAGAGGTTGTGCTCTTGGAAAGAATGATAAGAGGTCCTTTTCGGGTAGTGACAGTAGATCCAAGGGGATCTTAGACTTGGTTCATACAGATTTATGTGGATCCATGATAGTTTCTTCCTTAAGTGGATACCTATACTATGTGATCTTCATTGATTACCACTCTCAGAAGACTTGGATTTACTTATTGAATACCAAGGATGGAGTCCTTGCTAGATTTCAGGAGTACAAAGCATAGGTTGAAAAACTAACCGGAAAGAAGATTAAAGTGCTGAGATTAGATAATGGAGGAGAATACATCTCCCAGGATTTCAGTGATTTCTGCATTGAGGGAGGGATTAAGAGGGAGTACATTGTTTCTTACAACCCTCAACAAAATGGGGTTGCAGAGAGGAAGAACAGATCTATTATCGAGGCATTCAATGCAATGATTCATGAT
This sequence comes from Picea engelmannii, assembly GCA_009831015.1. Lineage (NCBI taxonomy): Eukaryota > Viridiplantae > Streptophyta > Pinopsida > Pinales > Pinaceae > Picea > Picea engelmannii. The sequence goes on along the minus strand of ML783400.1, from coordinate 52,787 downwards.
CAACATTTACCTATGTTTTTGTGGGTAGAAGCATCCATGACTGCAATGTATGTTCAGAACAGAAGTCCTCATAAGACTGTAAGGAACATGACTCCCGAGGAGGCCTTCACTGGAGTGAAGCCTGAGGTTGGACACTTCAGGATATTTGGGTGTCCAGTATACATTCATATACCCAAAGAGAAAAGGACCAAGCTAGACCCTTCAGGAAGAAAGGGTACATTTGTGGGGTACAGTGAGTCTTCAAAGGCATATCAGATCTACATCCCTGGTCAGAGACAAATTGAGGTGAGTAGAGATGTTACCTTTGAGGAGTAGGTAGCCTTCATGAGATCGAGAGGATCTCACATGGATATTGATAGTGAGAAAGAAGAAGAGATGGTTCATTCTCCCCCTCACCCTCTAACAGTTCAAAGGGAGACAGTTGAGCCTATTGATCCCATTCATCCTGTACCTCCAATTGATGTTCCGAGAGATATTGTAGTGGGTCATAAGAGACCTACATGGGCTCGTTAGACTCTGCAGGAGGCAGAAGGACATGCAACTCCTCATGGTACCTTCCAAGAGAGAAAGAGACCTCATAGATATTCATGCTATACCGCAGCTATGAGACACATCATTGATTCTGAGCCTTCATGTTATGAGGAGGCATCTAGTCAACCAGTATGGAGAGATGACATGATGGAGGAGTATCAATCCATCATGAAGAATGATGTGTGGGATATTGTTTCGAGACCTGAAAGGAAGTCTGTAGTGACTTCCAAATGGATCTATAAGATCAAACATACAGCTGACGGAAGCATCGAGAAGCACAACGCAAGATTTGTTGCTAGAGGATTCTCTCAGGTGGAGGGAATAGATTATGAGGAGACATTTTCTCCTATTGCTCGATACACTTCTATCCGGATGATTATTTCCCTCGCAACATCCATGGGTTGGAAACTACATCATATGGATGTGAAGACAACCTTTCTCAATGGAGAGATTGAGGAAGAAATATACATCGAGCAACTAGATGGTTTCGTCATACATGAGAAGGAGTCTCATGTGTGTAGGTTGAAGAAGGCCCTGTATGGACTCAAGAAGGCACCTCGATCTTGGTATGAAAGGATTGATGGACACCTGATGAGTTTGGGCTTCAACAAAAGTGTTGTTGATCCCAACCTGTACTACAAGACTGTTAATGGTGAGGCCTTGATTTTGGTCCTCTACGTTGATGATTTATTCCTCACCGGTACAGAGAGCCTTATTATTGAATGAAAGTATGCATTGGCCTCTGAGTTCGAGATGAAGGACCTTGGTATGATGCACTAATTCTTGGGACTATAGGTGTGGAAAAGAACTGATGAGATCTTCCTAAGTCAAGGGAAGTAGACAGTTGAGATATTGAAAAAGTTTGGGATGCTAAACTGTAAACCCATGGCTACACCAATGGTGATGAATCTGAAGAAACTATGTGTGTCTTCTTCTGATTCCGACGAGATTGATCTGACCCTGTACAAACAACTGATTGGATCATTGATGTATCTGGTTAACACCAGACCAAATATTTGCTATGCAGTTAGTGCACTTAGCCAATTTATGATCCAACTGAGACAAACACAATGGATTGTTGTGAAGCATGTGTTGAGATACCTGCGAGGAACAATTGGACATGGTCTGAGATATACTTCTAGTATTGACATGAGATTGCAGGGATATACTGACTCTGATTAGGCAGGGAGCGTAGTAGACAGGAATAACACCTCTGGGTGTTGCTTCACTTTGGGATCTGCCATGGTTTCCTAGTGTAGAAGGAAACAAACTTCTGTGGCCTTGACTACTGCAGAAGCAGAGTACATTGCATTAAGTGTGGCAATCCATGAAGCAGTGTGGCTTCACAAGCTCCTTGTAGATTTATTTGGACATGTGCTAGATTCCACCGTTATTCATTGTGATAACCAGAGCTGTGTGAAGCTCTCATATAATCCAGTGTTTCATGACAAATCAAAACACATTGAGATCAAGTACCATTACATCCGATACATGGTGTAGAGGAAGGTCGTATTGGTGCAATACCTTCCTACAGATGAGTAGGTTTCTTATGTTCTTACCAAACCCCTTACCAAGATGAAGTTCGAGTACTTCCCTGACAGACTTGGTGTGGCAGAGAATGTCTCCCTCACTGAAAGGGAGTGTTAATGTTTTCACCTTCCTGAAATATTCTCCAGATCGTACTCCTCTGTGACTGAAGTGAATTGATCTGTGATGACACTTATCCGAGAAGGGATAAGTGGGTTTGGGATTATAGCCCAACGTCCCATGTGGAGAGCACATGAGGACATGTCAAGGGAATTGACCCTTGACGTCACACACTATGGGAGTTGACCCTAGTGTTTCTAGAGGGTGTAGCCTCTAGAATTCCACATGGGAGTGCCATGTGTGACAAACATTCTTTGGATCGTACTCCTCTATGAATTGAGTTGAGTTGATCTGTGAGGACACTTATTCAAGAAGGGATAAGTGGGACACTTATTCGAGAAGGGATAAGTGCATTTGGTCTTATAACCGAACATCCCATGTGGAGAGCACATGAGGACATGTCAAGGGAGTTGACCCTTGACATCACACATTATGGGAGTTGGCCATAGTGTTTCTAGAGGGTGTAGCCTCTAGAATTCCACGTGGAAGTGCCATGTGTGGAAAACCTTTTGCTACTATGGTGGTTGTGTACTACTGACAAAGACTGTGTGTCTCTGGACAATAGTTGTGTACTACTATGGAAAGATACTTCCCTAGCTAGGAGGGAGTGTTGGTGTTTCAACATCGGGCATAACTTCTCCTAGATTGGGTTGTAGACCAAGGGAGATAGGATTCATTTATCATAAAGGTGCACTTGTGATAAAGGCGCACTTGTGATAAACGGGCCCAGATGTAGTCCTTCCTTGATCATGACAAGGAATAATATGGACTTAAGGTGCTTGAGATGTTTTCCAAGTGTCACCATATGTTCTATATATATGAAACTCTCATCATTGTAATAACATCAATTTAATATAATCATTTTCTATTGTACTCGTGTCTCTGTGCATGTTTATTCTTCTCGTGATCTTGGTTATTACTGTCGTTATTGTTCATGGTTTATGCTTCAGTTCAAGTAAATTTATAAAGTAACTAAATGTAATTAAACAACATTAAAATCCAACAAACATGAATGCGAAAAACCTAGACATCCAAAAATCTAACCCTAGGAGATGAAAGGCCGAAAGTCATGTGGACCACAATTGGGTAAGTTAGTACATTAACTTCCCGGGGTCGTAATTTTTGCATAAGATCTCTGTTTTGGGAACCTGATAGCCCATTGGAAAGGTATTTTTGATAACTACGCATTTCACTTTCAAACTTTGACTTAGTCTACATTTGGACTGTGGCGATCCAAAAAAACATTGTTTAGGGCCCCAAAACGGCCCTGGAAGTACAACAAGATGTGTTGATATGAAAACATACAAAATAATCCAGTTGGATTATATGGGATGGCACCAATATCCACCTGGAAGATGTGTAGGGATTTAGATAGCTCTAGAAGTGTAGAACCCACAATTACAAAGAAGTACAGAAGAATGTGTTGCACTAAAAACTGAAAAGAGGAGCTAGTTGGAACAGGTGGGTGGCCACCAATATCTACCTTGATCAATCCTCCCCCTTTAGGAAGCAATGGTCTCCACTGTGTTAAGTTCTGAGGGAAGAGGGGAAAACATTTTATGAATTTGAACCTTGGTGATTTGCATGCCTAGTTGGAGAAATTGTGCTTCTTTTCTTATGGAAGACTGTCACGAACCTATTGCTGGAGGGCTTGAATCCGTTCCACCAACTTGTTGTCTCTCGATTGGATGATGCATTGTGTAGAAACCATTATAGGTGAAGAAAAAATATCTTATGTCTCTCCGACAATCTCTTTTTGCTGGATAAAAGGTGTTGAGGCTGCAGTGGTTGTAGTGGTCTTCTATGCACCATTTGAATAGATTATGAAGAGGATGAATTTTGCAGTATGAGAGGTTACCTTGTGGTGTTGTTTTGGTGGAGTAGTAGTCAGAACTACCTCTTGTATCTTGTAGAGTTGACCTCCTAGAGTAATAATGACACTACAGGGTCTGGACTCATAGACAACATGACATTTCCACATATATCGTTGGCCCAAAACCACATCAAAGACATCAATAAGGGAAATATCACACACTACCTCATCCTTGAAGGGATGGATGTCATAAGACAGGTGATGCTATTGGCTGATGCGAAGATCTCATCCCTGGTGAATCCACCCAATGTTGTATGGTTGCGAGTGCGGTGTTGTCGACAACCCCAACTATTTGATGACCTTAGCTGATATGAGGTTCTTCTCACTATCGTTATTAACAATGAAATGCAATGGGGTCCCCTTCACCCACCTATGTGAATGGAAGAGGTGCTCCCCCTTTTCAGGATCTACTGGTTCTTCTAGTTGAATTGTTGTTGTGCGACAATAGTAGTGGGGTATACGTGGATGATCCATCTATTTTAAATATTTTCTGGATCGGATTCTGAATCCGGGTTAGGCTCTGTTTCTTTGACCTCGATTACCAATGACTGTTTTGAGCGATATTTATCGACGTTGTGCTAGGGTCTTTTGTGGAAGTCACACCACTTCTCAATGTCATTCTTCATCTTTACTTTACCCTTTTTGTCCTGTGTCTTGGACTGGTTGTCTAGAGGCTGTTGGTTAGTTTCGTCTTTACCATGCCTTGGTTGTTGCAGATTTGCAGACTCGAATTCCCATTTGTTTCGGTACCTAAATTCCTTCTCTATTTTGGCAGCATATCGATAGGAAGTTCCCAATGATGATATTTTTACAAAATCCATTTCGGTTTGGATGTACCTATGCAGAGCCCCATTGTAATGTCCCCAAGGCCGAGCCCTGTTGTAAATCATACTTGTGAAATGAATTGTAAATATTTTTTATAGGCTGGTGAGTCAAGTATATATAAGATGGTGGGCTTATGTGATTGTTAGGCCAGAGAGTCTAAGGGTTGAAGGCCAAGAGCCTAATTTTGCACATGTATCAATGCAAAACATTAATAAAAAATACAAACACCGCCACGTCACTGCAGGGATGATTTTAAGGATGGAAATTCATATTAAAATGTAGAAACATGGGCTAATCTTACTAGTCCTTAATATGCAAAATGTAAAATGTTTGGCTATAGTTTTGTAAAAATATTCAAATTTCTAAGGATTTTATATAGTTTCTATAAAATTTTGGCGATTTTTAAGGTAAAATAATTTTATTCTATGGAATTTGGGCAAATAATTTTTAGAAAAAATGGAAATTAGCGAATATGTTTTGGGGAAAAACCATGGAAAATTAGCCCATTTGCGAAATTTAGCCCCTAAAATCATCTATAGGGCCCGCGTGCAGAACGACCATGATGAATGAGTGATGGGGGACTAAGCTTCCATAGAGTAGGCAAGGAATTAGGGGCTGGAAGGTGGGAAAAGGGAGATAAGTGTTGAGCCTAGGGACTTAAGTCCTTGGGGAATAATATTTTAATATTATTCCAAAAAAACATGTCATTAGTATGTTTTTATCCTAAGTTATTTTGGAATGACATGTGACTTCCAAATGGAAGGAACGCGTGCTGAAGGAATGCATGCAGTTGCATGGGTGACAAGTGTCAACCCAGGCGCATGCAAATAAAAGGGCTGAGATGAGTCGTGTTGGGGGTTCGGCTTCCATTCCCGTCGACTGCTGTGGGGGTTCCTCCTCCATTCAACCCCCGACTTTCTGAGGTGAATTGGTCTGACCTCTGCAGAGAAACCCTCGTGCATCTTCTGAACCAAAAGGCATGTATCTGTGTTCGTTATGGGATAACCGGTACATCCTCTGTCTAAACAGTTCGAACTAGTGTTGACCCCTACGTGGATTGTGTGTCACGCGTCCCCGAGAACCAGAGCGTGAGTCTATCTAGTGTTGTCGGATTAAGAAATAAGAAGTGACCTGCCATTGTTGAACCTGTTGGAAATCCCGTGTCTATTTTTCCCGTGGGTTTTTTTGGACACACAGTGCCAGACTGCGTGTGGCTTATTGGCTAGTTGTGCAACACTCTCTCCCGGTGAGAGAGGTGATTGAGGTTGGAAGAACTGGTGGCTTGGCCTGTGAGCGACTCTCTCCAGGTGAGAGAGTGCGCAGAGGAAGGAGAGAACTCTTGAAAGGAACCCTGTAGCTGCCATAGAGCTTTGAGACTTCTAGTTCGGTCTGTTGCTGAAAACCAAGGCAAGGGAGGTTAGCAGTCGAAGGACTGTTTAGGTGATAGAGAAGGTGTATACTCTTGGGGTGGAACAGGCATGTGGGGAAGGAGAGTCTATGGGTAGTGAGTATGAGTGGTTCCTGGGAGAGAATTCCTTCCTTTTGACTGTGTGTTTTCCTTATAACCCTCAGCCTAGCCTAGGATTCCCTACCTTGGGGGTGTAGCTTAGTCCTAGCTTGGGGGTGACCCACTGTTGAGCTGACGAACAGTGTGGTATAAGGCTGGGAGGTTCGTGGAAGGCATGCACTTGGTTGGTGGAACTACTACTTTTTCTAAGATAAGTACCAGATGATGCTTTAATTATGTTTCTGTATCTTTGTGTATTATAATTATCATGTTATCTACTGTGCATTTGGATTAATGTTAATTTAATGGATTACTTATGTTAGTAATAATTCTTATGCTTACTCTGAGCTTAAATATATTTCTTTCTTAAATGCATGTGGATTATATAATTCCTATATGAGTTATGTGAAAAGTGGTGTTATAGTTTGGTATCAGAGCCAAGGTTTTGACGCTGAGCCTAGATGGGCCAGTTGAGTGGTCTTTGGACCAAGGGTGTGAGGAGAAATTGTGTCTGGAGGACCAATTCCGGACCCTGGAATGATCTGGAGTGTCAAGGAGTTACTTGATCGTGCCTACAAGATCAGGCGGTATAGCGGTGTTGTAAAACTGCAGCCGGTGTGGTCTATGGCCACAGGGAGAGAGGACTCCACACCAGAAGTGTTGGAGCCTTGGGATCTGTTCAGGAGGGAAGGTGAACCCTCGTGATCGTCGGATCTGGAAAGTGTGTGCAGGGTTTAGAAACCCTTTGGAGTTGCACAAGAGCATGGGAATCACGATACATGAACTCCCAAAAACTCGAGAAGATCTACGCTATAGATCTGGGAGGAAGGCTCGACCATTAGATCTGGGGAATTTGCGCTCTAGTTAATTGCGAAAACTTTTCGGATTTCGCAAAGTCAGGAGATGGGAAGTGAGGGAGGAGACCTATGAAACCCGAAAGCCGAAATCCTGAAACAATCTACTAGGAAGGGAGCTGACCGTCGGATCAATTCGACGAGTAAACCGTAATTTTGGGATTTCAGCAAACGGAAGTTCGAGATGTGGGATGCATGAACTCCCGATGCCCAAGACCCCGAAACGCCGAAAATATTTGCACCGTAGATATGAGGAAGGAGTCTAACCGTTGGATTTTTCTTGGAATGGACGTTGGCACATGAATGTGTACCACGTTCCAGTGAGTCGAGAAAATAGGTGAGAGTGGTGGGACCTGATGACGTCACATGAATGTGTACCATGCGCCACGGTGGTGAAGGGCGACAACTTTGCTGACGACCTGAAGAATAAAGTAATTCACGATTTTGGAATTCGCAAAGGAGGAACACGAAGGTTCAACACTCCAACTCGTGAAGTCGCGAGTTGGCGAAGAAGTGCTAGCACTTAGTCCTAGCCTACGGTCATGTGTAGTAGGCGCTAGCGAGGAGGGACCCATACTCGTATCGCATCTCGGGTATCGGCGGTTGGAGGAAATGATTCGAGGGTCTTCGACTCACGAACTTACAAGATTGCGAGTTGCGAAAGGTGACTTTGGTTACGAAGGTTTAACTATTGGATCTTCATGGACTGAGATTCTGAAGTTCCGAAGTCCCAAAATTTGCAGAGCTGAACAGAGCTCAGAAAACTTTATGAAGTCAAAACATTTTTCTTGTTCATGTTGGCTTATGAATGATGTAAGTTTTCTTGAAGGTTTAAGGGCCTGACAAACTTCGTATTGATTTCACATTGTGTGTGCAGAGTTCAACGAGTGTCAGGACAACCAAGAATAGACATTGAGTAAGGAAATGGAAGAGATGCGGAGTGCCTCCATTTCAGTGGACAAAAGAGAAGGAAAGGATGTCAACTTGGGAGTCGAAGGAACAAACTCTAATGGGCATGGAAGAGAGATATATAAAGAAGGACGTATGATGAAACTCATTTAAAAATTGTAGAAAGATGCCCAGGCTCGCCGAGATGATAGTCGAAAGCTCATGAAAATCAGGGATTGGCAGGGTGAATTCAACTTAAAAATGTTGAAGAGCCTGGAAAGAATAGAAAAGAAATTCCAAAAAGAGAGTGACACAAGCAGATCAAGAAGTGTCAGAACCCCTAAGAGGAGAAGAATATTGAGGAGTGGTAGCAGATATTACCATCTCTCCCCGAAGCATTCTGGTAGGAAAACACACAGTAGTTCAAGCCCGTCCCATACTAGAAAATATCGAACATCAGGAAGGGATGAATTGAAAGAAGAGATGAACAAGATTAAGCCTCCAACGTTCGATGGAGAACATAAGAAGGAGGAAGATTTCGAAACATGGTTGCTTGGCATGAAGAAATATTTCCAACTACAGAACTACTCTGCTCATGCAGAAGGAAGAATTGCGATGTACCAACTAAAAGGAAAAACATCCATGTGGTGGGATCAGTTTGTGCAAGTATAGCACATCAGAGAGAAAGATGTCACTTGGAAGGATTTTAAGAGGTATTTCAAGAAGAAATACATGAACAAAATATATTATGACAGAAAGATGAAGGATTTCTTCGAACTCAAACTAGGCAGCATGACCATTGATGAGTACGAATGAAGTTTCTTGGAACTGCTGAAGTATGTTCCATTCATCAAAGATGAGACTGTCAAGATTCAGAGGTATCTGAGTGGACTGCCACCTTCCATCGGTGACAAGATTCAGTATGATGATCCTAAGACTATGGAAGAAATGATAAGAAGGGGAAAATTCCTATATGAACAACAAAGAGAAAGGCCTAGTTTTCGGAAGGCTTGGGATGATCAGAAGAAGTTCAGGAAAGAGAAGAGGCAGAAGGCAAACAAGCCTCCCTTTTTCAGAAACAGTCCTCAGGGAAAACCATCCTTTAGAGCGCCTAGGAAGGTTGAAGTGGGTGAGCAAATGCCAAGACCACCACTTATGGAGTGTTGGGGTTGTAAAGGAAACCATAGGTATAGAGACTACCCCCACATAAAAGATAAAGAAAGAACCATCCACAATGTTCAGCAAGATGAAATAGTGGAGGATATGGGCAGCAGGATGCCAAGGATCTACACATCCCTGGACAACAAGCAAGTATAATTTCAATCGCACATGATTGAAGTGGAAGGTATGATTAACAACCGACCACTAATTATTTTAATTGATTCAAGGGCTAGCCATAGTTATGTAGATCCTAGGGTGGTGGAATGTTTGTGTTTATCAAGGAGAAAACATGAAAAGTCTTGGTTAGTGCAGTTGGCTACAGGGACCGAGAGGAAGGCCACTGAATTGGTTAAGTCCTGTTCAGTGCACATGAAAGGATAGAGCACTAAGGGTGAATTGAATATTTTTCCTTTAGGCTCTTATGAATGCTTAAGTGGGATGGACTGGTTGGACCAACACCATGCCCTCCTGGACTATCGTCACAAGAGGTTTACATGCCTGGACGAAGAGGGAAATTGGAAAATAGTCCAAGGAATTCCCAGAGCCGTGGCTGTTAGAGAAATCTCAGCCATGCAGCTGAAGAAGTGTTACAGGAAAGGCTGTCAATTATTTGTAGCCCATGTGGGAGAAGCATCCAGAGATGCAGTCTCAAAGCTGGAAGACCATGAGGTACTCAAAGAGTTCAAGGGCATATTTCAGGAGGTACCTGGACTACCTACGAAGAGGGACATCAATTTTTCTATAAATTTGATACCAGGAGCAGCTCCAGTTTCGAAAGCTCCTTATAGAATGAGTACGCTAGAGCTGAAAGAGTTGCAATTGCAGCTCAAAGAGCTACTAAAGAAGGGGTACATTCACCCCAGCGTGTCACCTTGGGGAGCCCTGGTCCAATTCGTGAAGAAGAAAGATGGGACGTTGAGACTGTGCATTGATTTTTGACAGTTGAATAAGGTAACTATCAAGAACCAATATCCTCTGCCAAGGATTGATGATCTTTTTGATCAGTTGAAGGACGCGAAAATATTTTCAAAAATAGATCTCATATCTGGATATCACCAAGTGAGAATAAATGATGAGGACATCAACAAGACTGCCTTTAGAACAAGGTACAATCATTATGAGTTCACGGTGGTGTCGTTTGGATTGTCAAACACACCTGTTGTTTTCATGTTCTTAATGAATGGTGTATTCAAGGACTATTTAGACAAGTTTGTCATAGTCTTCCTGGACGACATCTTGGTGTATTCCAAGTCAGAGGAAGAGCATGAGAAACACCTGAGAATGGTGTTGTAAGTGTTGAGAGAACACCAGCTGTATGCCAAGATGAGAAAATGCTCATTTTATCAAAGGCAAATCCATTACTTGGGACATATTATTTCAGAAGAGGGGATTGTTGTGGATCCTGAAAAGCTAGAGGCCATCCGAGAATGGTCAACGCCAAGGAATGTGGCAGAAATTAGATCTTTTATGGGTCTGGCAGGCTACTACAGAAGGTTTATAGTCAGATTCTCAAAGATAGCTCACCCTATCACTTCCTTGCAAAGGAAGGAGAAGAAGTTTTAGTGGACTGAAGAGTGTGAGAGAAGTTTCCATTGATTGAAGTAGCTATTAACTAGCGCTCCAATCCTGAAGATTGTAGATCCAAATATGGATTTCATGGTGTGCACAGATGCGTGTAAGGAGGGACTAGAAGGAGATCTCAGCCAAGAGGGATTTGTAATCTGTTATGAATCCCGAAAGCTGAAAGAGCATGAAAGGAATTATGCCACTCACGATTTAGAACTAGCAGCAATCATCCATGCATTGAGGAAATGGAGACATTACCTCATGGGAAGGAGATTCAAATTGAGAATAGACCACAACAGTCTGAAGTATGGAAAACCAGATGGCTGGAGTTTATGTGTGAATATGAATTTGATATCAAGCATATCAAAGGGAAATAAAATAAGGTGGTTGATGCACTCAGCAGAAAAGTGCACGAATTACATGCTACAACCATTAACATGTGCAGGACTGAGATTAAGGACAGAATTTTGGAAGCTGCAAATGATGATTTGTAGTACAGAGGTCTAGTAGTAAAGATACAACAACATGAGAGACCATAGACCCAGGGAAGTTACACCTTGGGAACTGATGGCTTACTTCTATATAAAAACAGAGTGTATGTACCCAATGTCCGAGAATTGAAGATGGAAATTCTAAAAGAAATGCATAACGTGGCTTATGTTGGACATCTTGGATATCAGAAGACTGTGGAAGAAGTCAGAAGCCATTAATTTTGGCCGGGTCTGAAGAAATAAATCACTTAATACATCGCCATATGTATGCAGTGCCAGAAAGTTAAGGTTGAGCATAGGCACCTAGCAGGGTTGCTGCAACCTTTACCCATTCCTGAGTGGAAATGGGAAGTGATGACAATGGATTTTATCACAGGATTTCCCAGAACAAGCAAGTAGGATGATTCAATCATGGTGGTGGTGGAAAAGCTTACAAAAGCTGCCCATTTTATTCCACTGAAAACCACTCAGAAGGCAACAGATGTTGTTGATATCTTCTTAAAAGAAGTGGCACACTTGTACAGAATTCCTAAGACAATTGTGTCTGATAGGGACTCGAAATTCACCTTGAATTTCTGGAAAGGACTGTTTAAGGGATTCATAATGAATCTAAACTTTAGTACAACATATCATCCTGAGTCTGATGGAAAGACAGAGAGGGTGAATAGAGTAATATAAGACATACTGAGAATGTATGTGATGGATAAACCATCAAGGTGGGAAGACTACCTGCATTTGGTAGAATTCGCCTACAATAATGGGTATCATACATCATTGAAGATGAGCCCATTCGAAGCACTTTATGGAAGAAAGTGCAACACTCCAGTGAGCTAGGATAATCCAGCTGGCAAAGCTGTAGTTGGGACTGAACTGCTCAAAGAGATGGAAGACCAAATGATAAGAATTAAACATAATCTAAAAGCTGCCTAGGACAGGTAGAAAAGTTACGCTGATAGTAACATAACCCACAGAGAATTCAAAGTGGGTGACCACGTCTTCCTGAAAGTGAAAACTAACAAGAGTTCCCTGAAGTTGGGAAGTTGCACCAAGTTGGTAGCAAGATTTTGTGGGTCATTTGAAATCCTGGAAAGGATTGGGCCAGTTGCATACATGTTTGCATTACCTGCATCTATGACTGTACATAATGTGTTTCATGTTTCACTGCTTAAGAAATATATACCTGATGCTAATCATGCTATCTATTGGAATGTGATTCATATGGAACCAGAAGGTGTCCTGCAAGTGCATAATGTGCGCATATTGGACAGAAAAAACAAACAGCTCTGGAATCGAGCTATAGGGCTTGTAAAGGTCTAGTGGACCTAGTACGGTCCTGAGGACGCGACATGGGAGCATGAAGATGTTATGCGGGCAGAGTACCTGCATCTTTTTGAAATTTTTGAAAATCTTGCAGATGCAGTGTGAAAGTTGCACTGAGGACAGTGCAAAAATAAGGGAGGGGGATTGTAATGTCCCTAGGGCCAAGCCCTGTTGTAAATCATACTTGTGAAATGAATTGTAAATATGTTTTATAGGCTGGTGAGCCAAGTATATATAAGATGGTGGGATTATGTGATTGTTAGGCCAGAGAGCCTAGGGGTTGAAGGCCAAGAGCCTGATTTTGTACATGTATCAATGCAAAACATTAATAAAAAATACAAACATCGTCGTTGTCACATACCCACTACCATAATCAAAATTTTCATTGATTTCTGCAGAATCAGAGCCCCCGAATTACCTACAGAGGCCTAGCGCAAGCTAGCTCTTTCTCTGTCTCTATTCCCATGTGATCGCGGGTCATGATCATAGTTCAAATAATCGCGGTGCCTCTTTGTATTTCGCACCTCGGTTCTACGGTGATGTCGAATCGTTCGACTCTGCAACCGCCAAACCCCGACAGGGCTAGCGACTGGCCAATAGGGACGAACCCCAACAGGGTTAGCGACTGGACAATAGGAACGGGCCCTGTCGTATAGTTGAGTGGAGTATAGGTGGAAAGAGGGAAGCGAGACACGGAGGGCGACGTGACAGGAGACAGGTCCCACTTCACATGCCACACCATTCCAGACCCCCCCCCCCCATTAAAGGCAGAATGGCAAGGGGGGTTCGAAATTCGCCTGAGCACCGTTCATCAAGGTGAATTAATCCTGACCATTCAAGAGTTGCGCGTTAGATTCTGGACCCCCCCCCCTCATCGCTAAAGGTATAACAACAAGGGGGCTCCAGAATGAAGCCTCATCTGTGGATCTGGACGGGTGGACTATGGCCGTCAAGATCTGCTCGCCACTTACCCTAAGGCGCATTCACGCCCCAACTTAAAGTTGATATCTCTTCCTTACATATGACGGTTGTTATAGACCCTGAGATCCTTCGAAAGAATCTCGTCCGTTCAACGGGAATTATCATCACGAGAGTCCGAACTCTCGACCCCAGGACTCCCGAATCCCCGATTCCTGATTTCCTGATGTGGTTAAACTTTCGACACGTAGCCTCCTTAAATCAGATGGTCTAGATCTGTCTCGGGGTTTCCACCATGGAAAGTCCCGATCTCTCGTCATCAGAACTCCCGGGTTCCCGATTCCTGATTTCCCGAAATGGGTAATCTCTCGACATGTAGCCTCCCTAAATCAGATGGTCTACGATTTCTCTGGGGTTTCCAACATGGAAAGTCCCGATCTTTTGTCATCAAAACTCCCGGGTTCTTGATTCCCGATTTTCCAAAATGGGTAATCTCTTGACACGTAGCCTCCCAAAATCGGATGGTCTACGACTGATCCGGGGTTTCCACCATGGAAAGTCCTGATCTCTCGTCACTAGGACTCCCGAGTTTGCGATTCCTGATTTCCCGAAATGGGTAATCTCTCGACATGTAGCCTCCCGAAATCGGACGGTCTACGACTGCTCCGGGGTTTCCACCATGGAAAGTCTCGATCTCTTGTCACCAGGACTTCCGAGTTCGTGATTCCCGATTTCCCGAAATGGGAAATCTCATGACACGTGGCCTACTTAAATCGAACGGTCTACGACTGCTCCGAGGTTTCCACCATGGAAAGTCCCGATCTCTTGTCACCAGGACTCTCGAGTTCGCGATTCTCGATTTCCCGAAATGGGAAATCTCACGACACGTGGCCTCCTTAAATTGGACATTCCAGATCTATTTCAGGGATTTCACCCTTATCCACTGGGGTTTAACCCTCAGGTATCTCTTGACAGATCCAACGACTGTCGGTTTTTCTAGCAGAGATCTCACGACTCAGACAGGTTCCTAACTTGTGTGCTCTCCCACGACTCCTTGGACATGGAAAGATCAATGGTTCGGATGCTCTCATGGACCTTGGGGATCTACGGTCCCGACCTCTTCTCTACCCACGAAGACACAGAAAGTCACAGGGGTAAGGCACTTAACATCTTACTTTCTCCTACCAAATCTAATGGTCATGAGTGACCACAGATTTCCCGACGGAATCTCGTTCGTCGATCAACACCTATCAAGGTTAAGGTACTTATCTTTCCAGCTTCTTCTTCTTATCTGACGGTCGTGAAAGACCCCAAATCTCCCGACAGGATCTCGTCTGTCGATTCAATACTTATCAGGGATTTCTTAAGGCCTTGCACCTTCACGTCCTCCTTCTCGACTCTTGATGGGTTTTTTTTAAGAAGGGTGTCTCTATGGGGAGGTTTACCCAGGGTACTATCTGAGGCAGATAAGGGTATCTCTCTCTCAAGAATCAGGCATGAAGACTGAATTAGATCAGTATGCATATAAATAACGATTTATGAGAACATAAGCCATACGTAGTCTTTCCATTATAAACATACAACTACCAGTACTGATCAAAACATCATACATACATTCTTATACTAAAATTATTCACGATTTCACAGCTTATGAGCATAAATATCAGAATACATATATTTCAAGATGCCAAAGGAAAAACACTTATCAAAAAGTAACACCAGGGGTTATGCAACTGCTGAGAGGGGTGCTCGTTTCCACCCAACCATAGTCTTAGCGACTCCCAACGGATTTACCACTAGCCACCCCTGAGCTGAGACCACGATGATGCGAGACTGCGTCTCTGTTTGCTAGTGACCAAGAGCAAAGGTTACTTTCTTTCCTCTCCTCTTTCACTCACTCTACATATCGCCAGATTTCTCTTCCTCCCCTCGCGTCTGCCCCCAATCGCTTCTCCCCCACGCCTTATCCTCTTGAGAGGTTGCGTGTGGTGGGATTTCCCTCATGTTGGTCAGGCCTGACGGCTCTATGGATGGGCAGTTCACCTCCCATCCCTCATTAATTCCTGAGGAGCCATCTACCTACCATCCTGCGAGGCATTTAATTCGGGGCCAGCGAGCCGCTTTTGGTTCTCCAGGCCAGTGAAGTCCAAATACGGTATTGTTTTTTAGTGGAAGTTAACGCCATCTTTCCAAGTGCCTTCCACCGCCTTTTTGCAGCCATCGTGGTCTCTTTTTCAACATATCCCCTCTCAGCAGTTCTGCAATATAAATTCATAATATTATTCACATTCATCGACCTTTTACACAAGGTCCATTCACATCACATATTCACATTTCTGAGTTTGCCACAGTTCTTGGCCAGTCCAGTTATTTTTACAAACTGGGGGAAACAGAATGTTACAATTCCCTCCCCCTTAAAGGAACATCATCCTCGATGTTCTTATCTTTTGACATGAATTTCATGTACAAAAGTAAACAAAATCGGATATGCTTGTCTCATGGCATCCTCCATTTCCCACGTAGCCTCATCTGGGCCAAAATGTCTCCACTGCACCTTTACCTGTGCAATGGTTCGGTTCCGGAGCGGGGTTTTCTTTCTGTCCAATATGCATTGGGGTTCTGGTAGAAATTCTCCCTCCAGTTCCACCTGGATCACAGACCAGTCAATTATATGATTAGCATCATGTACA
>ML783400.1:8794-33373 GCA_009831015.1 Picea engelmannii | reverse complement strand
AACCCTTATCCATCATTTCTTTCAATTGCAATTTGAGTTCCACTAACTCAGGTGTGCTCATCCAGTAGGGTGTCCTAGACACCGACACCGCTCCTGGTGCAAGTTCTATCGAGAAGTCAATGTCTCTTCTCGGAGGTAGACCCGATACCTCTTCTGGAAACACATATCTGTATTATCTTAGGATAGGGTGATCATCAGGGCTTGTTTTATCACCTTCGATTGTTTTCATCACCCGTATTACATATAGGGGACACCCTTTTCGGCAAT
Organism: Picea engelmannii; assembly: GCA_009831015.1. Lineage (NCBI taxonomy): Eukaryota > Viridiplantae > Streptophyta > Pinopsida > Pinales > Pinaceae > Picea > Picea engelmannii. Next base: position 33,106 of record ML783400.1, on the reverse strand, counting down.
ACTTTCTCATTTGCAGGGCTGATATTTGCCTCACCGAGACAGGTTTTCGGATCCCTTGAAGGGTTATCCTCCTCCCTTCTTTACTTACACACTCCAAGGTTTTATGGTAACAATCCAGTCTGGCTTTATGGGTGGCTAGCCAGTCCATACCAATCAACAAATCGTATGATCCTAGGGGTAATACATTAAGGGTTGCTTGGGTGGGGAATTCACCCAACATTAATTGGCAGGCTGGTATGACCTATGTTACCCTTCTTTTGGTGCCAGTGGCTAACTATACCAACCATGGCTTGGTTTGTTTTTGTGGCTGTAGTTTACACTTATCAACAGCTTTAGGGGCTATATAACTCAAATTTGAACCAGGGTCAATCAAAACAGACACCAGATGGTTGAAAATCATACCTTCTATTTCCACCACTGAAGCTTGGTGGTCAGCTTGGTTATTATCCAAGGCTGCATAAATCTGTGGCACACTCCTTGCCACATCATTGACTGTGGTATCTTCCTGAATGTTATAAAATTTTCGACTGTTTTGCTGTCGGTGTGGAGAGTCTCTCAGGAGATGCTCTTCTCCGCAACCCCAACATTTCAGAGGTTCTCTCTTTGGGTTATCAGTCTTTACTGGTAAAGGTGCAGAAGTTTTATTTCTGCCTGAAGAGGGAAAGTTCTGTTGGAGTACACTCCGGGCTGGAAAGTTCATTATGGGGTTCTTCTTGTAGTTCTTAAATCCTGAGGATTTGACCCCCTTTTTCTGAAATCTCGATCCACTCTTCTGTTTCCAGTCTCCACGAGACTCTACCCGATGTCTATATTGTTCATGACAATATGTTGCCTTTCGAATAGTGTCTTCTAAGGTCTTTGTCTCATCAAACTCAATTCTGTCCCAGTATTCCTTGGGTAGCCCACTGATGAAGCATTGCACCTTCGCCTTCTTTGCTTTGATGTAGGGTACATATCTCAATAAGCCGAGGAATTTGTTGACATATTCCTCTATAGTGAGTTGCCCCAGTTTGAGTTCATAAAACTCTTTTGTCTTCTCGTTAAAATATTTTTTCGACAAATATTTCTTCCAGAAGTATTTCTCAAACTGTTTCCAGGACAGGTCCTCTTCGCGGACCCCTTTCACATTCTTAAGATCTTCCCACCAGAGGGAAGTTTTTTCGTTTAGATTGAAAGTGGCCACTCAGGCCTTAAAATTCTCTGAAAAATCATGGACTCTGAAATATTTCTTCAGTCCAAGTAGCCATCCCTCTACTTCCTCTCCCTTCTTTATCTCACCATCAAAGGAGGGAGGTTTGGCCTTTCTGAATTCCTCAAATTTATGACCCTTGGAAGTCTTTTTCTTCTTCTGTTTTCTTCGAGAATAGGAACTGGTCCTGCTGCTGGAAAAGCCTTCTGAAAAGCCAGCTTCCTTCTCAGAGGAATCGTCTGGAACTGGTCCTTTACCTCTGGGGTGGACCTTCCTCGAGTTTCTCCTCTTAGTATGGCCACTGATACGACCATGTTTCTGCATCTCGGGTTCATGCTGCATTTGTCGTTGTAGGTCAGATAAGCTCTGCAATAAAACTGCATTAATTTCGGTTTTCTTTTCTTGTTCTTTCATCATCCTTTCATTGTCGGCCTTGCAGCTTTGCAATTCAACCATGAGACTCCTCACAGTCTCAGCTAGATCTGGAGGGGTCCCTATTGCTCTTCTTTCGTCAGACTCTTCGTCTCTATTGTGGGAGCCTTCTCCCATCTCTTAGTGAGTTACCATTCTCTGCGTCTGTAAATTCCCGCGGCTGATCGTCTACTTGGCAGAAAGACAAACGTTGGTTATTAGTCAAGAGTTAGATACATTTTTATAACCTGTGCATAAATTCATAACTCTTTCACATGCATACACAGTCGGGTTCTTGTTTCCAAGTTTTGATCCTGGATAAGAGATTTAAGTTAGGGGGTTACTCCTCTTAGGAGTGCTTCGAACGGAGCTTATGCGCAACTCGTTCATGAGCCCAATCAGGATGAGTGTTGTCACCATGCTATGATACCAATTTGTCACATACCCACTACCATAATCAAATTTTTCGTTGATTTCTGCAGAATTAGAGCCCCCGAATTACCTACGGAGGCCTAGCGCAAGCTATCTCTTTCTCTGTCTCTGTTCCCATGTGATCGCGAGTCATGTTCACAGTTCAAATAATCGCGTTGCCTCTTTGTATTTCACACCTCGACGCTACAGTGATGTCGAATCGTTCGACTCTGCAACTGCTGAACTCGAACAGGGCTAGCGACTGGCCAATAGGGACGAACCCCAACATGGTTAGCGACTGGACAATAGGAACGGGCTATGTCGCGCGGTTGAGTGGAGTATAGGTGGCAAGAGGGAAGCGCAACACGGAGGGTGATGTGACAGGATACGGGTCCCACTTCACACTCCACACCATTTCGGACTCCCCCCCCCAAATTAAAGGCGGAATGGAAAGGGGGGTTCGAAATTCGCCTGAGCACCGTTGATCAAGGCGAATTAATCCTGACCATTCAAGAGTTGCACGTTAGATTCCAGACCCCCCCCCTCACCGCTAAAGGTAGAAAAGCAAGGGGGTTCTGGAATGAAGCCTCATCCGTGGATCTAGACGGGTGGACTCTGGCCGTCCAGATCTGCTCGCCACTTACCCTAAGGCGCATTCGCGCCCTAGCTTAAAGTCGACATCTCTTCCTTACATCTAACGGTCGTTATAGACCCTGATATCCTCCGAAAGAATCTCGTCCGTTCAACGAGACTTATCATCACGAGAGTCCGAACTCTTGACCCCAGGACTCCCGAATCCTCGATTCCCAAATTCTCGATGTGGTTAATCTTTCGACACGTAGCCTGCTTAAATCGGACAGTCCAGATCTATCTCGGGGTTTTCACCATGGAAAGTCCCAATCTCTCGTCATCAGAACTTCCGGGTTCCTGATTCCCGATTTCCCGAAATGGGTAATCTCTCGACACGTAGCCTCCCGAAATTGGATGGTCTACGACTGCTCCGGGCTTTCCACCATGGAAAGTCTTGATCTCTCGTCATCAAAACTCCCGGGTTCCCGATTCTCGATTTCCCGAAATGGGTAATCTCTCGACACGTAGCCTCCTGAAATCGGACGATCTATGACTGCTCCGAGGTTTCCACCATGGAAAGTCCCGATCTCTCATCACCAGGACTCCCGAGTTCACGATTCCCGATTTCTTGAAATGGGTAATCTCTCAACACGTAGCCTCCCGAAATCGGATGGTCTACGACTGCTCCGGGGTTTCCACCATGGAAAGTCCCGATCTCTTGTCACCAGGACTCTCGAGTTCGCGATTCCTGATTTCCCGAAATGGGAAATCTCACGACACGTGGCCTCCTTAAATCGGACAGTCTACGACTGCTCCGAGGTTTCCACCATGGAAAGTCCTGATCTCTCGTCACCAGGACTCCCGAGTTCGCGATTCTTGATTTCTCGAAATGGGAAATCTCATGACACGTGGCCTCCTTAAATCAGGCGGTCTAGATCTATTTCAGGGCTTTCGCCCTTATCCACTGGGGTTTAACCCTCAAGTATCTCCTGACAGATCCAACGGCTGTCGGGTTTTCTAGCCGAGATCTGACGACTTAGACAGGTTCCTAACTTGTGTGCTCTCCCACGACTCCCTAGACGTGGAAAGATCAATGGTCTGGATGCTCTCATGGACCTTGGGGATCTACGGTCCCAACCTCTTCGCTACCCACGAAGACATAGAAATTCATAGGGGTAAGGCACTTAACATCTTACTTTCTCCTACCAAATCTAACGGTCATGAGTGACCACAGATTTCTCGACGGAATCTCGTCTGTTGATCAACACCTATCAAGGTTAAGGTACTTATCTTTCCAGCTTCTTCTTCTTATCTAACGGTCGTGAAAGACCCCATATCTCCCGACGGGATCTCGTCCGTCGATTCAATATTTATCAGGGATTTATTAAGGCCTTACGCCTTCACATCCTCCTTCCCATCTCTTGATGGTTTTTTTTTAAGAAGGGTGTCTCTATGGGTAGGTTTACCCAGGGTACTATCTAAGGCAGAGAAGGGTATCTCTCTCTCAAGAATCAGGCGTGAAGACTGAATTAGATCAATATGCATATAAATAACGATTTATGAGAACATAATCCATACGTAGTCTTTCCATTATAAACATGCAACTACCAATACTAATCAAAACATCATACAGACATTCTTATACTGAAATTATTCACGATTTCACAGCTTATGAGCATAAATATCAGAATACATATATTTCAAGATGCCAAAGGAAAAACACTTATTAGAAAGTAACACCAGGGGTTATGCAACTGTTGAGAGGGGTGCTCGTTTCCACCCAACTGTAGGCTCAGCGACTCCCCACGGATTTACCACTAGCCACCCCCGAGCTGAGACCACGATGCTGCGAGACTGCGTCTATGTTTTCTAGTGACCAGGAGCGAAGGTTACTCTCCTTCCTCTATGTTATCACTCACTCTACATATCGCCAGAGTTCTCTTCCTCCCCTCGCGTCTGCCCCCAATCGCTTCTCCCCCACGCCTTATCCTCTTGCGAGGTTGCTTGTGGCACAATTTCCCTCGCACTGGTCAGGCCTGACGGCTCTACGGATGGGCGGTTCACCTCCCATCCCTCATTAATTCCTGAGGAGCCATCTACCTACCATCCTACGAGGCATTTAATTCGGGGCCAGCGAGCCGCTTTTGGTTCTCCGAGCCAGTGAAGTCCAAATACGGTATTGTTTTTCAGTGGAAGTTAACGCCACCTTTCCAAGTTCCTTCCACAACCTTTTTGCAACCATCATGGTCTCTTTTTCAGCATACCCCCTCTCAGCAGTCCTGCAATATAAATTCATAATATTATTCACATTCATCGACCTTTTCCACAAGGTCCATTCACATCACATATTCACATTTCTGAGTTTGCCACAGTTCTTGGCCAATCCAGTTATTTTTACAAACTGGGGGAAATGGGGTGTTATAGCCACGTGCAGATCGACCATGATTAATGAGTGATGGGGGACTAAGCTTCCACAGAGTGGGCAAGAAATCAGGGGTTGGAAGGTGGGAAAAGGGGGCTAAGTGTTGAGCCTAGGGACTTAAGTCCTTGGGGAATAATATTTTAATATTATTCCAAAAAGACATGTGATTAGTATGTTTTTATCCTAAGTTCTTTTGGAATGACATGTGACTTCCAAATGGAAGGAACACGTGCTGAAGGAAGCATGCAGTTGCATGGGTGACAAGTGTCAACCCAGGCGCATGCAAATAAAAGGGCTAAGATGAGCCGCGTTGGGGGTTCGACTTCCATTCCCATCGATTGTTGCGGGGGTTCCTCCTCCATTCGACCCCCGACTGTCTGAGGTGAACTGGTTTGACCTCTGTAGAGAAACCCTCGTGCATCTTCTGAACCAAAAGGCATGTATCTGTGTTCGTTCTGGGATAACCAGTACATCCTTTTTCTGAACAGTTCAAACCTGTGTTGACCCCTGCGTGGATTGTGTGTCACGCGTCCCCGAGAACCAGAGTGTGAGTCTATCTTGTGTTGTCGTATTTAGAAATAAGAAGTGACCTGCCATTATTGAACCTGTTGGAAAGGCCGTGTCTGTTTTTCCCGTGGGTTGTTGTGGCCACGCAGTGCCAGACTACGTGTGGCTTGTTGGCTAGTTGTGCAACACTCTCTCCCAGTTAAAGAGGTGATTGAGGTTGGAAGAACCGGTGGATTGGCCTATGAGCGACTCTCTCCAAGTGAGAGAGTGCGCAGAGGAGGGAGAGAACTCCTGGAAGGAACCCTGTAGCTGCCACAGAGCTCTGAGACTTTTGATACGGTCTGTTGCTGAAACCCAAGGCAAGGGAGGTTAGCAGTAGAAGGACTATCTAGGTGACAGAGAAGGTGTGTACTCCTTGGGTGGAACAGGCATGTGGGGAAGGAGAGTCTGTGGACAGTGAGTATGAGTGGTTCCTGGGAGAGAATTCCTTCCTTGTGACTATGTGTTTTCCCTGTAACCTCAGCCTAGCCTAAGATTCCCTGCCTTGGGGGTGGAGCTTAGTCCCAGCTCGGGGGTGACCCACTGCTGAGCTGACGAGCAGTGTGGTCTAAGGATGGGAGGTTCGTGGAAGGCCTGCACTTGGTTGGTGGAACTACCAATGTTTCTAAGATAAGTACTAGATGATGCTTTAATTATGTTTCTATATCTCTGTGTATTATAATTATCATGTATTCTGCTGTGCATTTGGATTAATGTTAATTCCATGGATTACTTATGTTAGTAATAATTCGCATGCTTACTCTGAGCTTAAATGTATTTCTTTCTTAAATTCACGTGGATTATATAATGCATGTATGAGTTATGTGAAAAGTGGTGTTACACCCATGATATTTCAGAACTAGATGTCACTCAGAGTCTTTGATACCCAGCTTGGCGTGCAAGGTATAGAAATTATTTTTGAACTTTGACACTATTTGGCTCTTCTCTTGTCGCAGTGTGGTCCATCTCATGTACTGGTCTTCATAGTTATCAACATGATAGTATTGTTCTTTGATCGCATAAAAAAAAAAATCCCATGTGGGATCGACCCCATATATTCTAGATTCCTCTATGGAAATTACTCCCAGTAAGTTTCTTACCAATGTTTGACATGGGGGAGAGCCTTGAGGAGTGCGAAGGTGATCTTTTCCCTATCGAATTTTTTTTGAACAAAGAAATAACCTTCTAATAGTTTTAACCATTTTTCTAAGGCATCCACATCTATCTGACCTTCAAATATGGGAATATCAAAATTAACTTGTACCTTGAAGGGAGAGGTTCCTCCAAAATGGTTGCTTGATGAAGGTGTGCATGTTGCTATAGACAGGGGTTGAAGGATGTGTGCAAAATTATCCATCATTTCATCCCTCTTTCACATGAGAGCTTGCTCAAGCAACATGTTAATAGAATCTTCTCCTTTGTCATTTTTATTTTATGCCACCATCCAGGGTTTCTTGGGCGTGTGAGAGTGGTTTTCCTCAAGAGAGACAAAATTGAGACCCAACTGGATATACTCGGACCTCGCCGAGGACATGCACTGAAAACAATCAAGAGAAGCTTGCTCTGATACCACTGATCCAGATTATTTTTTTGGAATGAAATGAAAGCAGAGATATTACAATGAAACGCTCATGGAAATTGCTAGAAACGAAGAAATAAAACAATACTTGATTTCTATTAATGAAAGAATTGTAATGAGACTGTAAAAATACAGAGTATAAAACTCGCTAGAATGGTGGCAGATTTATCTTTGAGAAGATATGTGGCGACTACGTTCATTCACTAGAAGATAATTACATTGAGGCTTTGTAGGAATTTGTATGGTAAACATGAATGCCAAAACCCTAGACATACAAAAACCTAACCCTAGGAGATGAAACACCAAAATTCATGTGGGCCCCATTTGGGTAAGTTAGTACAATAACTTATCGGGGTCGTAAATGTTTAATACGATCTTCATTTTAGGCATGTGATATCTCATTGGAAAGGTATTTTCGAGAACTACACATTACACCATCAAAATTTAACTCCGTCTATAGTTTGATTGTGGCGATCCAAAAAAACACTATTTAGGGCCCCAAAACAGCCCTGGAAGTACAACAAGACGTCCTGATATGAAAACATACAAAATAATCCAATTGGATTAGATATTAGGCCACCAATATCCACCTAGAATATGTGTAGGGATTCAGACATCCTCAGAAGTGTAGAACCCACCATTACAAAGAAGTACAAAATAACGTGTTGCACTAAAAAATGAAAACAAGAGCCAGTTGAAATAGGTGGGTGGACACCAATATCTACCTGGATCAATCCTCCCCCTTTAGGAAGCAATGGTCTCCATTGCGTTAAGTGCCTGGGGAAGAGGGGAAAGCATTTTCTCAATCTGAAGCTTGGTGAGTTGCATGCCTTGTTGGAGAAGTTGTGCTTCTTGGCCTGTGGAATATTGTCACCAACCTATTGCTGGAGGGGTTGAATCTATTCCACCAACCTATTTTCTCTGGGTTGGATGGTGCATTGTGTAGGCACCATTGTAGGTGAAGAAACAATATCGTTTGTCTCTCCGAAAATTTGTTTTTGCTGGATGTAAGGTGTTGAGGATGCAGTGGTTGTAGCGGTCTTCTATGCACCCTTTGAATAGACTGTGAAAAGGATGAATTTTGTAGTATGAGATAATACCTTGTGGTGTTTTTTTGATGGAGCAGTAGTCAGAACTACCTCTGGTATCCTATAGAGATGACCTCCCAAAGTAATAATGACACTACGGGTCTAGACTCATAGACAACATAACGTTTCCACATATATGGTTGGCCCAAAAAAACATCACAAACATCAAGAGGGGAAATGTCACACACTACCTCATCCTTGAAGGAATGGATGCCAAAAGACAGGTGACACTATTGGCTGATGCAAAGATCTCGTCCCTGGTGAAGCCACCCGATGTTGTATGGTTGCGGGTGTGGTGTTGTCGAAAACCAAAAATGTTTGACAACCTTAGCTGAGATGAGGTTCTTCTGGCTGCCTTTATCAACAATGAAATGAAATGGGGTCCCCTTCACCCACATATATGAATAGAAGAGGCGCTCCGCCTCTTCAGGATCTACTAGTTGTTCTAGTTGAATTGTCATTGTTGTGGCAATAGAAGTGGGGTCTGCATCGATGATCTGTCTGTTTTCAATATTTTCTGGATTAGATTTTGAATCTGGGTTTGGCTCTGTGTCTTTGACCTCAACCACCAACGACTATTTCAAGCGACATTCATTGGTGTTGTGCCAAGGGATTTTGTGGAAGTCACACCACTTCCCAGTGTCATTCTTCATTTTTACTTTACCCTTTTTTCCTATGTCTTGGACTGGTTATCTAGAGGTTGTTGGTTATGGCCATCTTTACCGTTCTTTGGTTGTTTCATATCTGTAGAACCGAATTTCCATTTGTTCTGATGCCTAAATTTATGCTCGATTTTGACAGAATATTGACAGGCAACTCCCAATGATGAGATGTTTAGGAAATCCATTTTGGTTTGGATATACCTATGCAGATCCCCACGGTATTTTAGAACTAGATGTTGCTCAGAGTCTTTGATACCCAACTTGGTGCGCAAGGTATGAAATTTATTTCTAAACTCCGACACTATTTTTCTCTTCTCTTGTTGCAGTGTGGTCCATCTCATGTACTGGTCTTCATAGTTATCATCAGGATAATATTGTTCTTTGACTGCATCCACAAAAAAATCCCAAGTGGGTTCGGCCCCATATATTATAGATTCCTCTATGGAAATTTTATCCCAGTAAGTTTCCCACCAACGTTTGACATGGGGGAGACCCTTGAGGAGTGCGAAGGTGATCTTTTCCCTGATGGAAAAAATTTAAATAGAAAAATAAAATTCTAATAGTTAACCATTTTTCTAGGGCATTCTCATCTACTTGACCTTCAAATATGGGAATATCAAAATTAACTTGTACTGTGAAGGGAGAGGTTCCTCCAAAATGGCCGCTTGATGAAGATGCACCTGTTGCTATCGACAGATGTTGAAGGATGTGAGAAAATTTCTCCATCATTTTTTCCCTTTGTCGCCCAAGATCTTGCTCAAGCAATGGGTTAATATAATATTCTCCTCTACTGCCATCGATGGTTTCTTGGGCGTGCGAGAGTGATTTTTCTCAAGAGAGACAAAATATAGACCCAACTGGCTATACTTGGACCTCGTCGGGGACATGCACTGAAAACAATCAACAACAGCTTGCTCTGATACCACTGATCCATATTATTTTTTTTGGAACTAAATGAAAGCATAGATATTACAATGAAACACTCATGAAAATTTCCAGAAACAGAGAAATACAACAATACTTGATTTCTATGAAAGAATTGTAAAGAGACTGTAAAAATACAGAGTACAAGACTTGCTAGAATGGTGGCATCTTTATCTCTGAGAAGATATGTGACGACTATGCTCATTCACTAGAAGATGATTACAATGAGGATCTAAAGGCCTTTTATGATAAAAATGAATGACAAAACCCTAGACATTCAAAAACCTAACCCTAGGAGATGAAATGCCAAAATTCATGTGGGCCCCGTTTGCGTAAGTTAGTACATTAACTTCCCAGGGTCGTAACTTTTTCATACGATCTCCATTTTAGGCAAATGATAGGTCGTTGGAAAGGTATTTTTGATAACTATGCATTACACCTTCAAACTTTCACTCTATCTGTTGGCGTCAGAAGTAACTCCTGGATTGCAGCAGGAGTAAGCCTAAGACCCATCAGTTTATGTCACGATTTGTTAAAAAGGGGGTAATCGAATGGAAGTAAACTCGGAACAATATCGCTCACTCAGAAAACTGGGTTGGAACATCAAGGACATGCAAGGTCTTGATTTAACTTAGGCTAGTAAATTTGCATAGTGGTGAGTAAGTGAAATAAAAGAAAGGGGAAAAGTCTCAGATATGAGATCCTCTCAGACCAGAGAAACTTCAAAGTAAACCTCAAACGTTGCGGAACTAATACAATCAAATATGCATTATATAGTTACAACAACACCCGACTGGATCATCCATACCCAGGCTTTCAGATTTAGAGGAAAAAGGAAAGGAGGAGGTTGGTCGCCATTAAACAAGAAATCTCAAAATATCATTTGTATAACCAAAGAACCAGAGGCTTTGTTAAAGCTTTACAGTCGGGAGCTTAGCTCTACCATCGATCCTTACAAAAATACAAAAACTAAGTATATATACTTAGAGCAATTCGCTCTCTTGGCAACAATAGGGTAGGTGAGACATTAAAGTCTAACTTAGCGTGCACAGGTTCTTTTGATCAGTTGAGGACATCAGATTGGTATGGCTCTTTTGAGAAAACCTGCACACAAGACAATCTTGGGCAGACTACCTGCTAGCACCTCCATGCCCTGCATTCATGGCTTGAGCTGAGGTTTCAACCACCTGCTCAATATTCATTAACTGCCTTTTCCATGGAGGGTGGCCGAGACTGAAAACATAAAGCAGTGACCCCTTTTTCCTTTGAAGTCCCGGTAGCCGAAATGCCGAAACGGCTCCCGGATGCTTCTTCATTTCGCGTTTTGGGTTTCAGGGATTCCTGATGCAGTGGAAGAGAGGCTCCCTTGTCTATTGAACTCCCGATAGCCAGAATGACGAAATGGATTTTGGGCGCTTTTACATTTCATGCATCGGGTTTCGAGGTTTCGAAATGCAGTGGAAGAAAGCACCCGTTGTCTCTTGAACTCTCGGTAGTCGAAATGCCGAAATGGATTTTGGATGCTTTTACATTTCGCGCTTCGGGTTTTGGGGTCTCAAAATGAAGTGGAAGAAAGAACACCTTGTCTCTTGAACTCCTGGTAGATGAAATGCCGAAATGGCTTGTGGGTGGATTTTTCATTTTGCGTTTCAGGTTTCAGGGATTCCCAATGCAGTGGAGCAACAACCCTTTGTCTCTTGACATCCCAGTAGTCGAAATGTCGAAATGGCTCCCAGGTGGTGTTTATATTTCACGCGTCGGGTTTCGGGGATTCCCGATGCAGTGGAGGAGCTACTCCTTTGTTCTTTGATGTCCCGGTAGTTGAAATGCCGAAATGGCTCCCGGGCAACTTTTACATTTCGCGCTTCAGGTTTTCAAAATGTAGTGGAAGAGAGAAACCCTTTGTCTCTTGACATCCTGGTAGCCGAAATGATGAAAGGCGCCCAGGTGGCTTTTACATTTCGTGCTTCAGGTTTCGTGGATTCTCGATGCAGTGGAGGAGCCAACCCTTTGTCCTTTGAAGTCCCGGTAGCCGAAATCACGAAAGGGCTAATCATTTCGTGACTTTGGTGATAAGAAATGAGCCCATGCGCTATACCTCGTGCAATTCCATGACTCAATCCTACCCGATGACCGTCGATCTGCTCCATCTGTGGATCCTCGCTGCTGAAAACAACAGCCTGCTCACTTTATCGTAGGCCCGAAATGGACTTCTCCTTTGTACTATGTTCAACGCTCATGACTTTGCGAGAATTGGCGCTAACATTAGGCTCCATGGGGGATAGAGTCATCCCTGCGATGCTCTAAGAACTCCTTCTGCAGTTCCAGTTGCCTTCTGTTGGGCTATGGAGTCATTTATTAAGCTGAAAATAAACAGAAAAACATTAAAAACAATATTTACAAAACTAGAGGAGTCGTCTAAGGCTCAAACAAAACACTTCTTCAAGAAATGCCCATTGATTGGGCCGTTAAAAACTTATTCACCCTCCAAATCCTACAACCTGTACGTGTTATTCAAGAATACTTCAGAGATTTCGAAGGGCCTGATCCAGAGGGCATCAAACTTGTTGTGTTTTCCCCTATCTTGCCTGGGTGCATCTCACTTAAGCACCAAATTTCCCAGCTCAAATTCCTCCTTCCTGACCTTCCTGTCAAAAGCCTGCTTGATCTTCTACTGATGACTATGAGCTAAGTCCATTACCTGCTCCGACCTATTGCAGTTCCACCATTTGATGAATTCTTCATACTATATGGTTTGGCTCTCCTTCATGATCTTGAAAGAATTTCACTACAGGTAAAGCGAGCTGAGTGGTAAAAACAGCCTCTGTCCCATAAACAAGTTGAAAAGGTGAGGTGCCTAGGGACTTCTTTGTTGTCACTCGATCAACCCATAGAGCGAACTTGAGCTTTGAATCCCAGGCCCTCTTATTGTCTTCCAATAACCTTTCAATGAGTTTGATTAGACTTTCATTGGAAGATTCTGCCAGTCCATTTCCTTGAGGATAATAGGGAGTGGAGTGAATTAGTGAAATATCGAACTGCTCACAGAACTTAATTAGAGGCTCAGACTTGAAAGAAGCGGCATTATCAGTGACAATTTTGCTGGGACAACCAAATCTAGCTATGATATCCTCCAAGAAGCTGATAATTACCTTGTGTGAAGCACTCCTGGTGGGGGTAGCTTCTATCCACTTGGTGAAATAGTCTATTGCATTCAAGATCCATCTATGTTGGCCACTTGAAGGGGGGTGAATTTCCCTAATGAAGTCCAACCCCCACTGTTGAAAGGGTGCTGAAGCTACTATAGGCTTTAGTGGCAGAGATTTGAGTTGTTGCTTTCCTGAGAGCCTTTAGCATTTGATGCAAGCTCTGACCTCTCTACAGACATAAGTGAATAAGGTGGGTTAGTAGTACTCAGCCCTGAGAATTTTGTGGGTTGTGGTCTTCTAGAAATGATGACCTCCACAAAGGCTGCTATGGAAAGAAAACATAACTTTTTGGGCTTCCTGTGGGTTCAGACACCTCAGAAACACCCCTAGAGGATCTCTCCCGTACAAGGCTTGGTCAATAAGGAAATATCTGACCGACTTGAGCTTTAAAGATCTTGCCTTTCTTTTTCCCATCCCATCAGGAGGCTTTAATTCTTGCAGAACGTACAAAATGTCTCTGTACTAGTTGCATTCTGCTAGTGATAAGTCACCCTGAAAGATTTTGTTGGGCGACTCTGGTTGTTGATTTCCTGAGCAAGCGTTGATGAAGCTAACCCCCAAGGCCTTGCAATTGGATTTAGCCAGTAGCTTGGCTAAACCCTGCCCTTTTATCAACTTGGTGGGCTTTATCTTCAGGTCAAACTCCAGGATCTTGGCAATCCATTTACCTCTTCTCCCATCTATGTTAGGTTGTATAAGGATGTCCTTCACAGAGGCTGAAGGAACGTATGCAGTCACTTTTGAGTGCAAGACATAGACTCTGAAATCTTTGAGAACTTTCACCAAGGCATAAGCCTTCTTCTCCATGATCTCATACCTTATTTTTGCATCTGTCAATGCCTTACTAAAGAAGGAAATGGGTTGCTCTCTCCCTTCCCTATTTTTCTGCAATAAGACCGCTGCAACTGTATCAAAAGAAGCAAAAGAAAAAATTACGAAATCCTTAGAATAATCAGGACGGATCAGCATAGGTGCCTCAGTCAATGCCCTTTTTATTTGGATAAAATATTCCTTGGGTTCAACAGTCCATTTTTCTTCGTTTCCCTTTCTGAGCATGGCTGTGATGTGTTTCACCAACTCAGCAAAATTTGAGACGAACCTCCTCAGAAAGTTAATTTTCCCTAAGAAATCCTGAACTTCCTTTCTAGACCTGGGAAGTGACAGGGTCTAAATTGCCTCTACTTTACTGGGATCAATTCCCACTCCCTATGCTGATACTATATGGCCTAACAATTTCCCCTCCTTCATAGAAAACAAATATTTCTTGGGATTTAAGGAAAGGCGAAACCTCCAACACTTCAAGAAAACTTTCCTCAAGCGATAACAATGCTCTTTATCAGACCTGGAGAAGACTGTAATGTCATCCAGATAGATCACCACAAATCGATCTTTCTCCTCGATGAAAGCTATGTCCATGGCTCGTTGAAATGTTTCTCCTACATTCATTAGTCCAAAAGGCATTTTGGCATACATGAATGTCCCCCAAGGAGTGGTGAAGGTTGTCTTTTCTCTGTCCTCAGGCATGACTTATATCTGATTATAGCCAGAAAAACCGTCAATCATGGATATCCTAGATGCACCAGTTACCCTCTGCAATATGTGTTCCATGTGGGGCAAAGGATAGTTGTCTTTATTTGAGCACCTATTCAGGTTCCTGAAATTGACACAGAGCCTGATTTCTCCACTTTTCTTCCTCATGGGAACCAAATTGGCCACCCACTCAGGATATCTCAAGGGGACAATGATTTGGGCATCTAACAACTTCTTCACTTCTCTCTCCATGACAGGCAACAACATGGGATTTATCTGTCTTAGCTTCTGCCTGAATAGCTTAGCCCCTTCCTCCAGTGGGATCTTTTGTTCAATGACAGATGTGTCATATGTCTTGAGGTCTTCATAGGTCCATGTAAACACATCAACAAATTCTTTTAATAACTACATATACTTGACCCTCTGTTCTTTGGTCAAACTGCTTGACAACTTGACAAACTTAGGCTCCTCCCGTGTGTCGATATTGCACTCCATTGTATCATCATATCCATTTGAAACCCTACCCTTTACTACCGCATCATTCCCATCGAAAAGTCTTTCTAAAGGGACCAGTCCCTTCAGAATGTGATTGCTAGGTAGGTGAATAATATGGTGATTAGCAATTTTATTTAAAAATACTTCAGGGTGAGGGTGACTTTCAAGATTAGGCTCCTGATCAATGTGCAATGTAAAAAAATTGTCGACGGACTGAAGAAATTTTTCGATTTCAAGATCGTCTTCGAATACCTTCCAATGCTTGATATTGTCCAGAACAGATGGCCTATATCTTATCTCGACCCCATATTTGATCTTAGGCAGCAGAGATATCCTAAACAGACTAGCCGAGACAACTAAGGAATCGGCCAAAGTGTTTTCCTCTTTTGGGATAAAAGAAATGTTGAAAGCCGAGAAGAAATTATCAATTAGGCCCCATACCTCATTTATGTAGCCTCTGAGCCGAGGATGCTTAGCTTGATAAGCATTCCTGACTTGCTGGATTATCAACTCAGCATCTCCGAACACTGCTACCTCCTCAATTTCCCTTACCTTTGAAGCCCTCATACCCAGAACAAGAGATTCATATTCTTCCACATTATTGTTAGCTTCAAATTCTAGCTTGTATGACAGGGATATGGTTTCTTGCAAGGGGACACAAGAACCACTCCAGCGCCAGCGCCTTCACTAGAAGAAGCTCCATCAAAGAACATTTTCCAAACAGAGTTGGTTGGAGGAGGTATCTCATGATTAAATATGGGTTGCTTTCTGATTTGGAAATGGGCTTCAGGATTCTCAGTGATCTGTAACAAACTAGACCCCAAATCAGTGTCAAGTGCAAAGATAGGATGATTGGTGGCGTCTGCTTCATCACTAACAATGTAGGCCAACTAAGCTTCTCTTTATAACCTCATGTGTTCCCCTCGAAAGACTGGAATGGTGGCATATGTGAGATCCATCTGTAATGTTCCTCCAAGTTTTCTAATCCAAGATCTAGACAACAACATGCCAAACTTGTGGGGAACATCAGCTACTACAATGTCCATGACCACACTCTTCATTGGCAGCTGAAATAAAGAGATCACCAAATCTTTGATGACTCCAAGGCATTGCACCCACCTTAAATCAAAAGAGTACAAATCTTGATAAGCCTTTGTCACTTCCAGTCCCAATTCTTCCATGACTATTTTGGGCATAAGGTTGTGGGAAGCTCCTGAATCCATGAGGCAATTATGCAACACCTTATCATGTATGTTCAGGGATGTGTAGAAGGGAGGGGATGAATCATCTCTGTCTTCTACCATGGGACCTAGGACGATGACTGGCTTCTCATCTTGAAGATTTACTAAGTCTGAGGAAGGCTGGGGGGACTCAGATTGTAGCAGTTTGGAGAAGGACGTTTTGAAATCTTCATTTTTAACTAGCTCTGAGAGGGGTACGAGAATTACAATATTTTGAATTTCATGCTAAAAACTAAAAGAGGGAAAAGGATTAGGATCTTCCCTTACCTCAGAGACAACTTCTTTGGCTGTTGGTGAAGTATTCTGATATTTCTTTTCTTTAGTAGTGATGGTTACAGGCTTAGCAGGCTTTTCTGCTATGAGGGGCTGATCATGGCTATCAAAATTCCCTTCTTTCTTCTTTGACCTGAGATGATATCTGTTAGGAGTGTTGTTTTCCTTTTACCCTTTACCCAACTCATTGACTTTAATGTTCATAAGGGATTCTTCATATATATATTGAGTCAAATGGGGAAAAGGGAAAGTGTCTTCAATACAGTGAATTTCAGGGTCGAGCTCATCAATCTCCTCTCCTTCCTCATGAGGAACTAGGTTATTTTGGAGAGGGGTTTGAATCCTCTGCTCGTCTCTGTCTTTTCTCCTTTGTTCCCTTGGCAAATCCTGTGGCACATTGTTGCTAGGCCTCCTGAAGCCTTTGTTATCAGTATTTTGGGGATTTCTATACATGGGCTTCCCTTCTAGCTCCCACCTTTCCACTCTAGTCGAAAGCGATTTTAGCATTTTAGTTACCTCATCCGTCTGAAAGGGAAGGGGAGAGGAATTGGATGGGGAGGCTTCAAGTCTCTTCCTGGGTATGTCTCTATCAACCTTGTTCCTGAGTCAGTCAACATCCAATATGTTAGACTCTACTTCCATGGATGCATCCTGCATGTGAGCCAGAGTAGTGGCTCTCCTTTCCGTCAATAGAAGACATAAATCAGGATCAAAAGCACCATCATAAGTGATTTTAGCAGAGGTTTCTGAGGGCTTTATTTCAGTGGGGATCTTATTGTACATTTTATTGAATCTCTTGGAGAAGTCAAAGACAGACTCTCCTTCCTTTTTCTTCAAAGACCCAAACTCTGTCATGTAATACATGAAGTCTCTTTTGTCTCCCCACTGTCTCAAAAAGGCATTATCCAAAGCCTCAATCCCATCAATAGATCTATGAGGCAGGGCCCTAAACCATTTTCTAGCCTCACCTTCTAGGCTATGGACGAAAATTCTCATCCATACGTCTGCATGCATGATAACATGATCATCTATAAAACTGTAAAAGGCTTCGAGGTGTTCATCTGCAGCTATGTCCCCTTCACCTGTGAACTTGGGCAGCTGCTTAAGGTAGCCATCTGCTGGAAGGGCATTGAGAGGCTGAGGTAACACAAGGGGAGCATACCTAGCAGCTATAATAGCCTCCATTCTAGTCATGGGGGGATTTTCTTCTACCATAGGAATATTAGGTGGAGGATAACTCGGAGGAGAAGGAGCTCGAAATACAGAGGAAAATAGAAAAGATCTTCCAGGTGGAAGGGGAAACAATGGGGGATTCAGAGAGAAAGATAAAGGGCTTGAGTCAGCAGATGCTTCTCTTTGTGCAGTAGCAGCAATAGTAATGAGAGGAGGAGTGGTAAATATAGGAGCAGGAAAATATTCTTTGGTCCTGGGTCTATGCCAAGGTACAACTTCAGGGGAGAGGGGAGTGATAAGGATTTCTCCCTCCAATCCCAGACCAGGAGGGGAAAACTCAGCAGGAACACTCACAAAATTCAGGAAATGATAAACTTCAGAAAAAGGTCTGCTGGGAAGCTAAGAAGAAGAAAATGGAGTTCCTACAGAAGGAGATGACATATTACCTGGTTCGACGGTGAAAGTTTCTCCTTCAGAGGCCTTTCCTTTTCTGAAAATCACCTCCGACTCAGCTTCTGGTGTAGCTAGAGGAAGTTGTGGATGGGACCGCGTGTGTCTACCTCTGGAAGCCACAACTAAAACAACAAGTTATCCACAGTGGAGTCATCACAATGGAGTCTCCGGGTGCATAGTAGAAATATCATAAGGCTCTGATGCTTGATGCACCTTCAGAATCAGAGGCTCAATGTCGTTCAATCCTAGGGAAAATTTTCAACTTCGTCCCCGACAACGGTGCCAAAAATGTTGGTGTCAGAAGTCACTCCTGGATTACAATGGGATTAAGCCTGAGGCCCATCAATTTATGTCATGATTTGTTAAAAAGGGGGTGATCGAATGGATGTAAACTCAAAACAATATTGCTCACTCAGAAAACTGGGTTGGAACAGTAAGGACATGTGAGGTCTTGATTTAACTTAGGCTAGTAAATTTGCATAGTGGTGAGTAAGTGAAAGAAAAGAAAGGGGAAAAGTCTCAGATATAATATCCTCTCAGACTAGAGAAACTTCAAAGTAAACCTCAAACGTTGCGGAACTAATACAATCAAACATGGATTATGTAGTTACAGCAACACCCGACTGGATCATCCATACCCGGGCTTTCAGATTTAAAGGAACAAGGAAAGGAGGAGGTTGGCCGCCATTAAACAAGAAATATCAAAATACCATTTGTATAACCAAAGAACTAGAGGCTTTGTTAAAGATTTACAATCAGGAGCTTAGCTCTATCATCGATCCTTACAAAAATACAAAAACTGAGTATATATACTCAGAGCAATTTTCTCTCTTGGAAGCAAGAGGGTAGGTGAGACATTAAAGTCTAACTTAGTGTGCGCAGGTTCTTCTGATCAGTCGAGGACATCAAATCGGCATGGCTCTTTTGAGAAAACCTACACACATGACAATCTTGGGTAGACTGTCTGCCAGCACCTCCATGCCCTGCATTCATGGCTCGAGCTGAGGTCTCAACCACCTGCTCAATATTCATTAACTACCTTTTCCATGGAGGATGCTCGAGACTGAAAACATAAAGGAGTGACTCCTTTTTCCTTTGAAGTCCTGGTAGCCGAAATGCCGAAACAGCTCCCGGGCGCTTCTTCATTTCGTGTTTCGGGTTTCAGGGATTCCCGATGCAGTGGAAGAGCAGCTCCCTTGTCTCTTAAACTCCCAGTAGCTAAAATGTCGAAATGGATTTTGGGCACTTTTACATTTCATGCTTCAGGTTTCGGGGTTTTGAAATGCAGTGGAAGAAAGCACCCCTTGTCTCTTGAACTCCCAATAACCGGAATGCCGAAATGGCTTTTGGGTGCTTTTACATTTCGCACTTCGGGTTTCAGGGTCTCGAAATGCAGTGGAAGAAAGCACCCCTTGTCTCTTGAACTCCCAGTAGCCGAAATGTCGAAATGGATTGTGGGCAGCTTTTTCATTTCGCGTTTCAGGTTTCGGGGATTCTTGATGCAGTGGAGGAACAACCCTTTGTCTCTTGACATCCCAGTAGCCGAAATGCCGAAATGGCTCCCGGGTGGCTTTTACATTTCTCCCTTCAGGTTTCAGGGATTCCCCATGTAGTAGAGGAGTTACTCCTTTGTTCTTTGATGTCCCGGTAGTTGAAATGTCGAAATGTCTCCTGGGCAGCTTTTACATTTCACGCTTCGGGTTTTCAAAATGCAGTGGAAGAGAGCAACCCTTTGTCTCTTGACATCCCGGTAGCCAAAATTCCGAAAAGCTCCCGGGTGGCTTTTACATTTCGCGCTTCGGGTTTCGGGAATTCCCGATGCAGTGGAGGAGCCAACCCTTTGTCCTTTGAAGTCCCGGTAGCTAAAATCGCGAAAGGGATAATCATTTCATGACTTTGGTGATAAGAAATGAGCCCATGCGCTATACCTCGTGCAATTCCGCGACTCAAGCCTACATGATGACCATCGATCTTCTCCATCTATGGATCCTCGCTGCTGAAAACAACATCCCTCTCGCTTGATCGTAGGCCCGAAATGGAATTCTCCTTTGTGTTGTGTTCGACACTCATGACTTTGTGAGAATTGGCGCTAACACTGTCTACAATTTGACTGTGGCAATAAGAAAAACACTTTTTAGGGCCTCAAAATGGACCTGGAAGTACGACAAGATGTGCTGATATGAAAACATACAAAATAAGCTAGTTGGATTAGATGGGAAGCCACCAATATCCACCTGGAATATGTGTAGGGCTTCATACAATCCCGAAAGTGTAGAAACCACCATCACAAAGAAGTAGATAAGAATGTGTTGCACTAAAAACTGAAAAGAGGAGCCAGCTGGAACAAGTGGGTGGCCACCAATATTCACCTGGATCACACATACACATCATACATGGGGATAACCGTGCGAATAATATAATACATACCCAACATTCTCCCACTTGTTGTTGTCTTTGCATATAGGGGGGTCAAGGATTACATGATCAACAATTCAGTGTAGGAATGCCCTTTTCTTCTCTACACCCATAAAAATGATCAATGCTTACAGACTTTGTGAATGAATCTACAATATTCTTCAAAGTTGTCCACCTTCACCAAAAATACCTTCTTGTCTTCAACCATGTCTTTAAAAATTGATACTGAACATCAACGTTCTTTGTCTTAGAATTTTATGCCAAGTTCTTTACCAAAAAGATTACACTCTAACTTTCACAATCTAACCTTACAACTTATTGTACAAACCCAATACTTGAACACAACCTCTGTAACAATACAATTTACTTACTCGCATGAGTAGCTACCATGTATTCAATTTTTGTAGTTGAGAGTGCCACTATAGATTGTCTCTTGCTCATCCAATTGATTTCTCCTCCAAATAGGTTAAACACGTAACCATTTGTAAATATTATCCGATCCATATCTCCAACCTAGATTGCTTAAGAAAATCCATGTATGTCCAACAATATGTCTACACTAGGTCTTCCTTGGTAGAAAATTCCATAATCTATAGTTCCATGAAAATACCTGAAAACATTCTTTGCAGTTGTCCAATTCTCCTTCCTTGGTTTTGAAATATACTTGCTCAAAACTCCCACGAAATGTGCAATCTCCAATCTAGTAAAAACCATTGCATACATCAAATTACCAACAACACTAGCATAAGGACCACAAACCATGTCCTTTTCCTCTTCATGTGTCTTGGGACAATGATCTATAGATAAATTTACACCTACAAGTAGGTATCTTGATCAATTTACATTCCTGTATATTAAACCTTTGCAATATTATCTCAACATATTTCCTTTGATTCAACCAAAGTTTCATGTTTTCCCGATCTCTTTTAATTCCCATGCCCAAATTAAAATTTGCAGCACTGAGGTATTTCATATCAAATTTAGAAGACAATTGATTTTTTACCTCCTTGATGTTTTCCTTGTTGTTTTCAATCAACAACATATCATCACCATACATAACCACATAAATAAAATGAGCACTCACTAATTTAAAATACACACAGTGATAAGCTTTTTTCCTTGTGAAACCAAGTCCCTGATGATTTTTCAATAAGATAGGTTAAGCATGTAGTTCATTTCAATTTGAATTTGTCTTAACCATAAACAAGAATGTTGCAACAACCAAGATCACAAGAAGAAACACCATGCACAAGAACACAAGAAGTATCCTGGGAAACCCTTCTCCAGAAGGGATGAAAACCTAGCCATATCCTTTGCTATATTCTTCAAGAGAAATACCTTCACCACCAAGAAAGACCTATCACACAAGAGGGTTCTCAAACCCTAGAAGACTAGTGCCCAAGAGAGGTGTGCACTTTTCCCAAGTAAATGTACTTGCTGAAATTTCCAAACTCACATGAAGATATGTTTCCACAATGAGGATTTTACCTTTACTTATACTAACCTAAACCTGTCAACAGAAGTGTCTATTGGCTCAATAGGGCCGACCTCTCTCAGTCACATAATAATAATAATAATTATTATTATTATAATTAATATTAACCAGATTAATTATCTTTTACATTTATTATTAATCACATTGGCGGAATAGGCGGAAAAATAGGGAAACTGGGAAGGGGTCGGGTCCACTGAAACAAAAAGGATTAAAAATGAAGGGTATGTCTACGATCAAGGAGAAAAGGGGAATCCAATGGAATAGGTCCCAAATAAGTGTACTGGAGGGATCACTATACACTTTTTTTTTTTACTCCTGCGGAGTTATACTTCGGCCTGAAGAATATTGTAGTGACGAAATGCCCAAATGCGTAACATGAATAAATGTGTAGTAATTACGCAACTAGAATGCAGAAGACACTATAGAACGACAATAGATCTTGTTGTTTCTATTTATGTTTCCTTCCCAAGGGTTCGAGTATTCAAGGGTTTTACAGAAAAGGGTTTTCCCTGTGCTATAGCTCTCTGATATACATGCAGGGTCCAATAGTAGTACTCGGCCCAATATCTTAGGGCACCAACTAAGGAGGCTAGACCGTACCCTTAGTCGTACTACCCGACTACCCAAGTACTAGAGAGTATCTTCCTGAGTGTTGTTCTCGGTGGCACTATAGCAGTTATGTGGTCGATCGGTTTATCTATGGAGGGCTTCAAGAGATCTAGGTTGATTTGTATACAGCTGTTGTTTGATGCACTGCCACTCGAAGGGGTGACAACAAGGGTTACAAGGGTGGGTGGCCAACATATGTGCACTTAAGTACCACTTGTATTTCCTGCGTGTATGAATCCTCAACCGCGGGTTTATGTGTGTAACGAGAGATCTCTGTAGTTTAAAGACGTTGGAATATATCTCTACCCTGGAAAAAAAAAAAACCCACAATTTTCTGTCGAGGAAGGTGCTTTGATACCACTTGTAATATTCCAGATATAAATAATATGTAGAACATAAATAATTAGCTAGAAATGACAGATAAACAATGATATAACCATAACAACACCACAATAATACCAAAATAATACCAGAATAACACTAGAAAGAGCACTTTGATTACTGAGAGCAATGTTCACTTGCCTCTTCGAGGGGGAAACCTCCAGCAAAGCAGACCTCTATTACAATAATATCCAAGACAAAACTTCCCATACCCTTTGTTCCTATTTATACTAAATCTATCTATCCAAAAGAACAATCTAGAGGAAGATCCTTTTAGAAGCGAAAGCTTCTATTAGGTCTCCTAACATTTGACTTATTCCTCCTTATTGCTAGGCCTTATTAATATTGACCTTTATTACATGGAAATATATTATTCTAACCACTTGAAGGGTTAGGTAGGTTAGGTCCCTAACACATTACTCCTACAACTGAAGATTAACGATGTTGGTACTTCATATTTATTGTACGAGGATTTATTGAGTCGAAATATGCTTATCCTCAAAATATCTCAACAACCCACATCATAATTTTTGAGAAATTAAGTTTTTACAATTTGTTGTTTCTCCTCGTTGTTATTACTTGCGGTTGTTGTTACTCATATTGCTGAAAATCCATGTACGGATTTGCAAATCCATGAAAATCCAACTTCAACCATCAAGACCAGCCATGGATTTTGGACCATCAACAACCATTTTGGATATGGAAAGAATCTTGGAATTATTAACAAGATTGGTTTGAGTGGTAAACCAAGAATCTTGGAATTCTTGGGAAAATGATCTTGGAGTTATTTATTATTTTCTAATTGTTATAAAAAGATCTTGGAATTTATTTATATATTGTTAATTGTTAGCAAGGATCATGTAAACTATTTGTTATTTAGGAAATTGTCGTAACCACTATGGATTTCTTAAATCTATAAGCTGGTTTATTTAGATATTTGTTATTTCTAGTTTCCATTATATTTATGTATAAAAGAAAGCACACTCTCCATTGTTCAAGGAGGACTCTTAGAGAAATGTTTGAATGACAATGGAATAATTCAGTGATTTTTTATTTTATTTGTAGTTTTATCATTTCCATGGTGTGTAATTTAATTAAATCATTTGATTTGTTTCCTTTGCATACTTGTAATAGATTGATTTATTTTGATTAAATCATTTAATTTAATTAATTTATGTTGACATAGAATAATAAATAGATTACTCATGCAAGGTTGTGTTTATATATATATATATA
>ML783399.1:511465-537480 GCA_009831015.1 Picea engelmannii | reverse complement strand
TATAAGGACAGCAAGCGGTTGCCCGCGCCCAGTAAGAAGTTAGGGCGCGGGTTGCTTGTTTTAAATGGTTTTTTGAGGATTTGTTCAGCATGGCTTTGGCTAGGAAGAGGCATGAGTTGGCCTGAGGCCAGGTAAACCTGTATTGTGCATTTTAGGGTTATAACAATTTGGCACTCAGTTCCACTCACCTTCTCTAAGAATGAAAGATGAAAAATAGGTTGTATCTTAGAATGATTGAGAAAAGCTAACTGATAGGCCACCTCTCCCACATGATTGAGAATGGTATAAGGACCATAAAATTTGGGCGCCAGCTTCTGACAATGCTTGGCCTTGAGGTAATTTTTCTTGTAAGGTTGCAGTTGAAGAAATACTTGATACCCTTCTGCAAATTGGCATTCACAATGACCTTGATTTGCTTGTTTCTTCATGTGATTCTATGCTATGACCAAATTCTCTTTGATGGTACAAATAATAGGCTCTCGAACTGTAAGCCTTTGGTCAACTGCCTTGACCTTCAAGACACCTCGTAAGTATGAGAGAATTTAAGGTGGATTTTGTCCATATACCACGTCAAAACGAGTCATGTGGGTAGTTGTATGGT
This sequence comes from Picea engelmannii, assembly GCA_009831015.1. Lineage (NCBI taxonomy): Eukaryota > Viridiplantae > Streptophyta > Pinopsida > Pinales > Pinaceae > Picea > Picea engelmannii. The sequence continues at coordinate 536,879 of ML783399.1, read as the reverse complement.
ATGAAGAGTTGTACCATCATTCAAATATGGGTAACCATTGAGCCCACTGATTTTTATTTTCCAATGCAAAACACCTCAAATATGTTTCCAAACACTTTTTGACAACTTCAGTTTGACCATCAGTCTAGGGATGATAAGTTGTGCTGAGATGCAATTGGGTGCCATTTATCTTGAACAATTCTTGCCAAAAATTGTTGGTGAAAGTTGGGTCATGATCAGAAACAATAGAATGCGGCATGCCATGAAGCTTGAAGACCTGATCCATGAAAATTTGAGCCACAATGGATGTTGTAAATGGGTGTTGAAGAGAAAATAAATGAGAATAATTGGAAAGGAAATCAAGAAACTCTATGATGATTGATTTATTTCCCAATTTGGGTAAGCCTATAATAAAATCCATAGAGATATCCCTCCAAATAGAAGGTGGAATCAAAAGAGGTTGTAGTGCATCGGGAGATTTGAATAGTTTTTCCTTGTTGCGTTGGCACACATCACATTCAGTGACAAAATTATGAAAGTCTGGTTTCATACCATCCAAAAAAAAAGAACGTTTGACCCTGTCATAGGTTTTGGTAAACCCGGAGTACCCAGCTCTGGGTGTAGCATGAAGCTGAGAAAGTACTATGTATTTAAGTTTTGATTGTTTACTTAAATACAAAGGGCCTTTGTATTGAAGCTCATCATGGAGACAAGAGTACCCTGGGGAAGCTGGAGAATTGGACTGCAACTGTTGTATCGGATGCAAACGTTTCGGATCATGTAGCCATTCCTAGTGAATGACTTGGAGCCAATATGGTAGAATGAAGGACAGAGAAAAATGTAATCCTTCATCTTCATATTTGCAGGAAAGTGAATCCTCAACCACATTGTATTTTCCTTTCTTGTAAATGATCTCATAATCATATCCAAAGAGCTTAGTCACCCATTTTGGTTGCTATAGGGAGGAAATGTGTTGTTCTAGAAAATATTTAAGGCTTTGATGGTTTGTGTTAATTTAGAAGCATTTCCCAATAGATAAGGGCGACACAGATCAACACAATGCAAAATAGCCAACACTTCCTTTTCATAGATTGACTTTCCCATATTTTTTTAAGACAATTACTTGTTGGTAAAGGCCAAAGGCCGACCCTCTTGAATATGGATAGCGCTAATTCCTTTCCCTAAAGAATCACATTCCAAGACAAAGGTCTTTGTGAAATCGGGAAGGGTCAAGACTCAAGTTGTGCACATGGCCATATTCAAGGTTTGAAAATCTTGAGCAGCTGTTGGAGTCCATGTGAAAGAGTTCTATTTTAGGAGTGCAGTGAGAGGTGTTGCAATATTTCCAAAATTATTAACAAACTTTTGATAATAACCTGTTAAGCCCAAAAATCCACAGAATATTTTGAGTGTCTTTAGGTGAGGCCATTCGGTGACCCCATCCATGCCAACCATATGACCAAAGTACTCAACTTCTGAGGCACCAAAAACACATTTAGACTGTTTTAGGAAAATTTTATGTTGAGAGAGTAGATGGAGAAGTTGATCCACATGAGAAAGATGGTATGTCCAGTTTTTTATATAGATGAGGGTATCATCAAAGAAAACTAAGACAAAATGACGAAAAAAAGGATAGAAGACATGATTCATGAGGCTTTGGAAGGATTTGGAAGGTGGAGGGGGAATTACACAAGCCAAAGGGCATGACCAAAAACTTAGAGTAGCCCTCATGAGTTCTAAAGGAATTATTAGGAATGCTTGCCTCTTTCATATGTATCTGGTGGTAACCATATCAAAGATCAAGTTTAGTAAAGATCTGGGCGCCACTCAACTCATCCAAGAGGTCATCAATGATAGGAATGTAAATTTTTTATTTAATTATGAGTTTTTTGTGGGCACGAAAGTCAAGACACGTTCTCCAATAACCTTCTTTCTTCAGGACTATGAACATAAGAGAAAAGTAGGGGCTCGTACTAGGGTGGATAATGCATGTGTTAAGGAGTTCTTGAACCATTTTCTCAATTTCATTTTTTTGGGAAAAGGGGTGACAATAGGGATGGATATTGGGAGGAAGGATTCCTGGTACAAGGGGAATGGAATGATCATGAACACCATGGGAAGGAGGGAGTCCCTTAGGAGTGGAAAATACCACTTGATGTTTATAGAGGATATATTGGAGGTCTTGTAGTACTGAGGGTGTCTCAGTTTCTTGTATGGCATGGAGTTGGTCAATAATGCCATAATGACCTTTTTTGAGAATTTTTTCCATGTGATGGGAACTAATGATCTTAGGTGAAAAGACGGTTATGCCTTGGAACTTATATTGTTGTCCCTCCTGATCAAATTGCATGCTTAATTACTTAAAATCCATGAGAATGGGACCCAAAGTCCTTAGCCAGTCTGCACCCAACACAATGTCACAACCGCCCATGTGGATAGAAAACATATGAGATTTCAGGTGGTAGTCACCAATTTGTAGATGCACATTTTCATAATGCCCTCCACATATCATGGAGCTCCCATTGGAAATCATGTTTTGGAAATTATTGACTGCATGGATATAGCAATTATTTTCTTAGACAATGTGGCAATGAATAAAATTATGGGTGCTTCCACTATCAACAAGAATGATGACCTTCCTATTCTTGATGTAACCAATTAGCTTGAGGGTTTGGGGAGTAGAGAAGCCAGTGAGAGAATTTAGGGTAATGACTGGTTCTACTTCGGGAGGGTCTGAGGGAGGGGTTATGTCAGTGGTTTCAGGTGACTTAGACACAAGGGGAGTTTCAACATCCTCTTATGAAATATCCTTCGAGATGGCCATAAAAATATTTTGTTCCTTACACTTGTGGCCAGAAAAATATTTTTCATCACAATTGTAACAAAGGGATTTGAGTTGGCATTTAGCCATTTCATCCCTAATCAATTTTTGGATCTTTAGTGGAGTAGAGGGGGTAGTGGGATTTACTGGTTTAGTGTGAGGAATAAAGGAGGGTTTCCGGTTTTGGAAGATACAACTTGTTGTACTTATTTATCTATTTTAGTATCCTCCACCCAACTCTGAGGCCGAGCCATGAGGACATGGAGAAGAATATCATCCTTTGGACCATTGATAAAACATTCTCGGAAAAGGGCATCAGACATGCCCTCTGTCAGAAAATCCAGGCGCTCAAAAGAAGCTATAAAGTCTTCCACTGTTCCATATTGTTTCAACTTTTTCAAATGGCCTAAATGGTTGGTGTCAGTGTCAAAGAGTTCATAAAGCTCTGTCACAAAGTGTATCCAAGAAATATACCCTTGACAGGAAGTTTTTCTCCATTGCCACCATTGCCAATGTTCTTGATCTAGATGGAGAACAACATACCAAAGTTTGGCCAAGTTATATGTAATGTCGTATAAAGAGAAATAATGTTCCATTTGGGTTACCCAACTAGTTGGATACGAGCCATCAAATTTGGTCACATCCACCCACAGAAAGGGAAGATAAACAACAATATAACCAGAATAACACCACAATAATACTGAAATGATAACAAAATAACAACAAAAAGAGCACTTCGATTACTGAGAGAAACGTTCAAAGGCCTCTTCGAGGGGGTAAACTCCAGTCGAGTAGATCTCTATTACAATAATATCCAATATAGGGTTTTCATACACTCGACTCCTATTTATGCTAAATATGTCTATCAAAAGAACCATCTAGAGGAAGATCCTTCTAGAAGCATAAGATTCTATTAGGTCTTCTTACATTCAACTTATTCTACTTTATTGCAGGGCCTTATTAATATTGACCTTTATTACATCCAAATATATTGTTCTACCTACGTGAGGCTTAAGTCCCTAAAACAATTGATGCCAAGAATCCCTTTTCTCCTTCCAATCACGCCCCTTCCCTATCGACATCATCACAAGTTTCTATAAATATGGTAGTATATTGGCTCTCAATCCCTTTTTACTGAGTATTTTGTGACAACACAGAAAGAGTCCCCATCACTTTCTATTGTCATTGATCCCCATGACATTTGAATCCAATGAAGTTTCATGTTACAATGGGTCATACTATATGACCGTTGCATTTTTTAGTAATCATCGAATACCTTAGAATTTTATAGGCCATCAATGCCTATGAGTTATCCATACCTCAATTCAAAGCATGTTAAGTAATAAGAGTTATCATATATCATTTTTTGACACCCTCGAGGGAGTTGCAGAAATATACTTCATTAAGAATATTCATCTTCCATCATTTCATTTATCGTTTCATGACATGAGCATGGGGAATGACCACATCATTTGTACATAGATTTTCATTTCCATTTTTGGATAATAGTGGTCCCATTAAGAATCCACTTTTCCTCCAATGTATTTCTCTCACATTTTCTCTTAGCAATAGATTCCACTCTCCTCTTCTATGGAAATTTCAACAAAAGAAAGATTGATGTATTTTGGCTATATGTATGCTCCTAGAATCACACATCATGGAGAATTTTTTTTCACCGAGAAATTTCTCATAGAAACACATAAAATGGATGAAGAAACAATCAACAAAGATATAACATAATTCCAATATTCATATAACCAATTCTAGGAATATGACCAAAACTATGTAAAAGACCCATAAATTTGTGCTCACTTCCAACAAGGTCATCGTGCATGCACCCATGTGGGCCAAAATAGCTTCAAATGCACACAGTGTGTGGCCCGTGTGAATGTCCATGAAGAAACCCACATGGATTAAAAAATGACGCATTTATGAATTTGGTTAGGCCTCAACCACCACCAAGGTGTTGTAATTAAAGACAAGACCCCAAGATAGATCCAAACTCTCTCCTTAGGATGAATGAAAATATGGGATGTACCTCAAAATCCTTCCCATTCACACTTGGAGAAACATATCAAATATATTTCTATGGTTCTATAAATAGATGGTCATTGTATGCATAAAAGAATAATTCCATTGCATTGTTATGCTACTCAAATACTGTTGAAAAAACCATTTGTTCTGTTAAGAATAACTTGGGAAAGTATAGCATAGGGAAAGCTTTTCCATAGAGTTATTCACCATTGTCAAGAAAAAATAGGAGAGTAATAGCTCTACTTTGAGACATTAAAGAGCCCTTCCTAGGAGGAATAAGGGATTCATAAATACCACATTTCACCTCTTTGTGTTCTCAATTTCAAATACCATTCTCTATTGGGTAACCATTCTTTGTGTTCAATTTCATGCATCCTTTGTTAATAATGTCTTAGTTTAGTTTCCATGGTTTTTTATTCCTATCTTGACTTGTTTCTTGTTTTCTATTTTTTCGTTTCACTAACCTATTAACCATTGTTATTTTCTTCTTTGTTGTATTACCAAGGAAATCAAAGGGGTCTCTTTCTTCTCACCCTTGTGATAAAAAAACCCAAACAAGATGCTTCTATGATACTACTCATGCGATCTGATTTTATTTCTTCTATCTCTAGTTTACCATTGAATATCTTGTAAGTAATGCTTTTTTTTAGATCTTTCTTCACATTATTTTCAATGTATTCTATCATTATCATACATTTCACCGGTTGGATCATATATTTATTGATACTATCCGTGTCAATTTTTTACAAAACTTTTATCTCTTGTTTTTCCTTTTCTCTTATTGCTAGTACCCATTCTCTCATCTTTTCACTTGGTTATTCTTGGTTTATTTCCTCATTCAAGTTCATGTGATACATTTATAGGATCTCGTGAGCTACAATTGGCATTATTGTACATTCCTGCTTCACACAATTTACTGATCATTGTATATAAACAAAGATATTTTTGCAGCTTTCCAACAACATCTGTGTCTTGTCTTGTTCCCTCATAACTCTACATAGTATTCTAGGGGATTCCCTATATTTGTTCTAACACTTGTTTATCTTCTCGAATGCTTGTTACAGGTATTAATACTAGCCTTTTACTTCTACTAGATGATCAATCAATTTTGCAATATCTTCATTGTAGGCTTGTATGTACTTTAGTTCCATGAGGAAGTTGACCTATGCTTCCTTTAGTTGTTCATTCAGTTCAACATCTTCCTCTTTAAATAGGGATAATAATCTATTTTATTCCTTTATTCCTTCCAATTGAAGTTGTTTCATTTCCTCCTTTAGGAGAGATATCTTGTGACTTTGTTGTTCAACTAGTTGGTCGTGTTCCAACCCTTTCCTTGCCATGACTGATGTCTCCTAAGTGTATCTCTCCGTAGGGTATTAACTTCCACTATATGTATTTGGTTTTCCTCGTCTAAATAGCCAAAATTCAATTTCTATTTCCTTCCTCTATATTTTTAATTGTTTCTCTAGGCCAGCTACCTCACACCTATGCTCTTCTATCTGAATATTGAGTTCATTGATTGTGAAATTTGTTTTCCTACAAACACATGTAATTTTTATTTTTGTTTTAGAGGCTTCCTTTTTAGGGTTCTCTCAAGATGTATGGAAATTGATACTTCTTTTGGATTTATTTTGTCCTAAGGTTTCCCCTATTTTCTATCATTTTAATGGCCTCTATGTGATTCCCTGATTTGAATTATTGTAGTACAAATTCCCTACAACGATCACTTCATCATAAAAATATAACTATTTTGAGGATGAATATGAGAAGTTGTATAATATCACATTCATATGGGTCTCAAGATGCATAGGAGAGGTAAAAAATGATACTTCTTTGGATTCTCCAAGGGTCAACATCCTGCTTCTTTCTTCTTCCTCCTTCTTTCTCTCCATCTATACATTTGTATGTGCCTATACTGCGATATGTTCCTCTTCCTCAATGAATTGAAGGGTAAATTATTTTTAAATCTTCTTTTTCATTTTTGAATCTTTGTGGGTGACTTCATCCTATGTATTTGCGAGATTTCTCAGATTTTGTGGTTTTATATTTCTCCATAGCTTTAAGGATGTTTTTTACTTTGTGGCTTTGTCTCTCTCCATGGATTTACAGGATGTCTCAATCACTTTGGATAATTGTTCTTGTTGATTCTATGGTTTATATTTTTATTCCACTTCAAATAAATACCTTAGTGCTTCTTCTTATTTTTCTTTATAGGCTTTGTCATTTCCATCCATCATCTCTCGTGTGTCCCTTATTTCATTTTCTACTCATTGTTGATTTTTTTTTTCTTTTTTCTCTTTTTCTGCCAGAAAATAATCTTCCTAGGGTGTACATGTTGCGTGGGATAATACTTATTCATATGACCTAACTTCATGGAATATTTCTTATTTTTCCCTTATTTCATGTTCTAAGGGAGGGATCATCTTCAAAGTATTGTACTAATTATGGATGATTTTTTTGGGGTCACATTTCTTTATTATCCCTGTACACAAATTTATCTCCTTCATAGATAAGAAATTCTTCCTTTCAGTGAGAGATTTGTCAATGCGAATTTCCCTAGGATGATTGGGAAACTAGGCCAACTCCTTTTGTTCAAAGTCTGTAGGAAAGATACTAGACAAACTTCCATCATTTTGTACACCACTTATATAGACAAAAGTTTATCTTAAACATACCTGGGTAATAGATGTGGTGGAGAATTACATCCATACAGACTAATGTACATGTAGTTATTTTTGAGGTACCAATATGTTATTTCCTAAAGTGTTCTAATGCTTCCATTGATATCCTCTGCAAGTTCTAGAGGAAAAAAATTGATACATCGGTGCATTAAATTACTCACAGATCTGATATAAAAAATCACGATATTGGATCATCCAAAGTTCATAACAATATATATGAATATGGGGTGAGTATAGATTAAATTGATTTGTGGACTAGAGAAATATGCACCAATAGCACCAATAAGGAAGGTAGACATATAAAAACCTAGTTGATTTCCTTTGCGAGCCTCCTAGATGTTGAGACAAATGTTGGATGATAATATTGATGCCCAATTGAATATTGATCCCATTTGTGCCACATCATGAACCATGATCATCTACTTCTTGAAGTGTACGAAATTCTCCTCCCCATACATTCTTCATATCATGTAAATTATTAGTTAATATGGTGGATTAAAATATTCAGTATTATATACTTTATTGAGCTAATAGGAGAAGCGAGTTTCCTCATCTCACCAATCATGAATAAGCTACAGTGGATTTGAATTTTTCGTAGTGAATTTCTTCAGGAATCCTTTGTTCAAAAATACCAACAATTTTTTAAGCTTATAAATCTTGTGAAAACTATTTTTATTCATAGGAGAAATGAAATTACTCTTCCTAGTGGTGATGGTCCATGATTGTGTATTCACATTTTTGTATTCCCACCTAGTCACTTCAATGTAAGGTGATATATTAGGTTGAGCAGAGACTATGTGGATGTCTCTTGTTGTAGGGGCTAGCGGGATCTTCCAACTAGACCTGCTAGTCAACCAGTTAAGTTGACTGCAAAAGATGGAGACATGAGACTTTGAACAAAAAATTAGAGTCGATTGACCAAACAGTTGAGAACAATCACTGACAAGTAATTTTTATGCCATGTATATGTGTGTGTGTGTGTGCATGTGACTATGTAATAGAGAGATAAATCAAGGTTGTTTTATACATATAATAAAGTGCATATAGTTGGTTCTCCCATTACTTGTCTACAATTCCATGCATGTCTATGTGTTCTTGTATATAATGTTGGTGTATATGTTTCTCTATGTAAGGAACTACTAGTAACCTTCTCGTACTTTCTCTTAAACTACAACATTGGTTCTACTATTGGTAGTTTTGAACTCGGGCATGTATGAAATATAAAGCACATGGATGTTAAGTATGGAAGACATATGTGAATGGTGGAAGTGAAAAATCAATAATTAAATAAAAAATTATGCAAGAAGGAATGAACTAATGATCACATAAGCACATACATAGTTCTTCTTAGAAATATGTGAATTGTTCCTAGAATCCATTCCAACGACACTATTTGAATATATCACTCAAGCGCCTGATCTTCAAACTCACTCTAGATGAATAGTCGATGATAAACATAATAATAAAAGGAAGAAAAAATATCAATGGGTGGTTTGAAATAATCATCAGTGATTACATTCAATAAGAAGAAATCAAATATAGAACGTCAGTAAAAAAAACAAAAGATGAATTTTATACCGACTTGCATGACGATTTCATTTTCACTTTCTCATGCTTGTTACATAATTTTTTGTTAGAAAATGGAACTAGAGACATTGTTCAATATCGACCCCTCTTGGCCAATCCTCCACCAAAATCAAATTGGAAAGAAAAGTAACAAGAGTGGGAAGAATTCCTTGAAGTCAATTGAAAAGATACAAGATAGATTTGGGATAAGAAATGAGATCACAATGAATTATCATCAACTCCAACCTAACGTATTTCGAGTCGATGATGGGGGGTTAGATAATATGTGAGATGATATAAGTTTATTCAATTACACCAAATTTGATAATGTCTGAAGTCGGGAGGAATATAACTGAAACAAGTGACACATTATATTCAAGATGAAAGTATGCATGAAAAGAAAAGATCTATAAAAACACAGCTGAAATATAAATACTATAGTGGGACAAAAGAGGTGAGAAGGGTTATGAAATGGAATGTATTCTAGAGACTCACATTGAAATCCTAAGTAGATGCGACAGTTCACTAAAGTATCCATAGAGAGAACCCTGACATATCCTAGGAGGAATGTAAGCCTACAATTGAGTGTGAAATATAGTGGAGGAAATAAATAATTTGACAACGTCAACAGTATGGACATTGATCATACAAGACCCATGATTCAAAATTATCACATGAGAATATCTATCACACAAATTATAGACTTCCTCCGTCAGAGACTTCATGTGGAAACTCCATCCTCAAATGTATAGTTATGAGATGACATTAATGGTCATATAAGAGATACAATTCTAATATAATAATAATAATAAGATACTCAAAATAGACTGAAGGATACATTAATTGACATAAGAGATCTGACATAATTTTCACCTTGCCAAATTTACTTCTTGAATATTGTAAATAGACAAATAGAGAAAACTAATCAAGGAAACCTTTGAGAAGAGGATTCATACAATATATTGACAAAAGATATCAAAGATATGGCATAATAGCAAAGAGATAATAAACACAATTAGCGCTAGAATACAATTTTATTGAATTCTAGTGACAGATCATATTAATCGAGTCGAACACTCATATTTTGACTTCCTGAAGTAAGAACATATCTAGTTTCCAGTCGATTTCTAATAAAAATATCACAACAGTTCCATCTCTTAAAAACTACAAGAAAGTCACAACCCGCATCAACCATATTCCCACTTACGAAGGTGATGAAGATCCCAAATGACATTAGTTCATTTGTGAGAGATTTTGGGATGCAGTCGATATTGCCAATGAAGATAAGAAGATGGTACAATTTTGTTTTTTTCTTGGAGCCAGGTCCCTCACCTTGTTCATTAATTTTACATACAACCAACAAAGATAAAAAAAAATATAAACCATATTCTTCTCACATTCTTTAAGACAAAATACGTAAGTCAATTTTCCACGTAAAAATTGAAAGAAATAAAACAAATTCCAGGTGAAATTGTACAACAATACAAAAAAATATTCAAATACATATTGACTCAAATTTCATATTCAATAGAAGAAATATTTCTGTGACAATGGTATGTGGGAGGAATTCTACAAAAAAATTGACCTCCATTACAAATGTACGATATTTAGGTGTGCGAAGATGCATTAAAAAAATCCTAGTGTATAGATATGGATGATGAAGGATCGTCAAATTCATGAGGATCAATAAAAGGTTAGAATAAAATATCACATAATTATAACGCTCTATAAAAAAAATGTCCATTTAACGGAACAAAATCTAGTGCACTATTTCCTCCAATGAAGGACATATGAAAGACTAATGTAAATTTAATGATGCTCTAGATCCAACAGTTCAAAATATCCTAACTACATTGAGTAGGATAAAATTAATTGGATCATGGAAATGATTATGAAGTGAACCCACCAATAGAACGCCGAACTCCATTGTATCGTCAAAGTGGGGAAACTTCTTCACCAGGGAAAGTGGCTCACCAAGATTCAAATTCGACAGAAGATTCCCCATATGATGGAGAAAATTGGCCCAATGGGGACCAATTATTCGTAATGAGAGAGGTGATCAAGGTGGATATAGTTGTCAACCTACCTGTCCCACTATTTTTTAATGGTTCCACATCTTGGCAGTATTTCTATATTTTATGGTTGCCAAATTTTTGGGGTTATTTTGAGGCCCTAAACGAAGTTTTTTTGGCACAAAAGCACCTTGCTTGTAGTTGTAGGTAGATATCGGGTTGTTCAGAATGTTTACTTCTCAGATAGAATTTTTTTATGGACTATGAAGAATTTCAATTGGAGATCATATGAAAAAATTGTTCCTTCAGGAAGTTGACATATCAACTAAGCACATTGGGGCCCATAACAATTTTGGATTTTCACCTTCTATGATTAGGGTATTGGATGTTTAGGGTTTTCTCAATGATTATTTATATTAAAATTCCTTTTCATCCATTTTGTAATTATCTTCTTTCGAATGATTCTAGTTGATACATCTCTTTCTTTAGGGATAAGCTACAACCATTCTAGCTAGTTTTCATGCTTTACATTTTATAGTGTTTTGTATTCCATTCATAAATAGAATTTGAGTTTAACTTTATTATTATATTTCTTTCAATTTATCTATATGTTTCCTTGTTGTATCTTTTCCTTGGTTTTTTCCTCACCGTAATTAGAATCAATTTTCTCAGTTCTTCATTAGCCAAAAAAATTCTTCCTGTACAACTTTTAAAATGAGCTCTGTGGTATTTTTCATTCATGGTGTTCTAGCAAAAGCATCACCTATCTCACTAACTCTAATAGAATTATCCCCTACAAAATCATGTAGAGATGAGGTTGTCTCCTCTACATTTCCCTTAGGATAATTTTCCATGGTCCATGAGAGGTATATTCCTTTAGGTTATATGCTTGGACCTTCTTCAATATTTGGTCTCTTGTAAGATTTGGTGGCTATTTTTGATTAATACTTACTAAAGAAAAAGTCTCCTAGGTGAGGCGAAATATCTTCAAAAACGACTGCGTATCAAGTGGTATAATTGAAACTAGTTGCTAGACTATTTAATGGGGTTCTAGATTTAATGCGAATTCTTAGAAAAGAAACCTTTTGTGATGAGATAGGAGTCCCNCCCCCCCCCCCCCAGTTTTCCTATTATTTCCTTGTTTCAACAAACTCTTCTTACCTTTTCTTGTCTTCCTCTTTTGTTTTCTTATCTTCTTCCTCAGTTGATTTATTTGCAAATTCTTATTAACGTTTTTCTTCTTATTCTTCCTCATTTATTGTACTTTTTTTCCCTATAAATCCTTTATTGTATTTATCTTGTTCTTTGGCAATATGGGATTTTTTACATTCTTCCTCATGAGTTATATCCTTGGATATCAAGTTTTCCTATTTCTCCCTTACTTATTTCCCTTTCTCTTCCGCAACCAATTCTAATTTATTATTTTGGTTTTCATTCATAATTATAATTAAAATTTATTCAAAGGACATAACTCCTTGGATAGTGTCTTCTTGAGGATCTCTTTGGGGTCGGTTGGTTGTACTAACCTTACCAAATTGAGGTTACTTTGGACCACCCCTTTCAGATCATGCTTCTTATACCTTCCTATACAAAAAATCAAGTCCTTTATGGATTCCTCTTCTTTCTTAGCACATGGAATGTTCAATAATGTTTGTTTCCCTATTATTATGGAAAAAATTAGACATAGCATTTTTTAATTGGAAGCTAGGAATGTTGTGGTTCCAGTCGTCACTATTTGGTATGCAATCTCCATGATAATTATTTTGTCATGTATATACTTAGGGAGAAGGTGTGGTGCACTATGTTGATTTTCCAATAGATTCAACCCTTCGTATGCTCTAATACGATGTTGAAATTTATCCTACTCAACATCTGACAATTAGCTCAAAACAAAATCACTTTATCTACTAAAAGAATAGATGATTAATAAACTAAAAATGCAGTGGATGCATAAATAAGGAAACCAAATTAGGAACACATAAAAACCAATGTTTTTAGGTATAAACCCTTGGAAAAACATCAGAGAGAAAATCAATGATGAAAATGATTTTATTATGCTAAAATCAGGTCTCTCGTAATAGGGATAATGGCTCACTAAGAGAAATAAAATTGCAGAATAACCTGGGAAGGTATGACCTGTTGTATGACTAGATTTGGCATACTTTTCGAGGCATACACAACTTTCCTTTTTACGAATCATGTATATACCTGATTGTCTACACTATGAACTGTGTATCTATATGAAAAACTTGTACGACAAGATTTGTATTATATGACACTCTCATGTGGATTCCTCCAACTAAAACCCACCTACATAAGCCTATATTCACTGCTCTCCTTGACCTGATCTCTAGATGAAATTCCTTATCCTTCCCTATCAAATATCTACTTGAATCAAATTCCTTCCTAATCTAATATCTCAAGTATCAAGTCTCCTTGACTTTTTCAAGTGTAAGAAAAAGTCCTTTTCTTATACACTCTCAAATGACTCCACACTAGAAAAAATCCTTCTTTTCTATCTCTGTGTGAATTTATCTTCTCCTTCACCCTATATTTTCTTTTATAATAATGAGTTATAATCTATTTATAATCTCACTTGATATTTATATTGAATGCTAAGATTAAATGCTAATGTTGGGTTACTGCGGCTGACCCAAGTTCTAACAATAGGATTACTAAAAAAAACCTTCTACCATCCACCTTTCTGGATACCAGAAGGCAACACAATGCACAAAGTGAACTACACAGTCTGACCCGAGACAAATTCTATGGGTGACTATAGGAATTAGATTTATGCAACCCTAGGATGGGATGTGTATCTCTTAAAAGGCATCTAACCTACTTAGTATTAATCGTAACAACCTTCATTAGATATTATTCTAGACCGTTGTCACAACTATCCTACTAGGACTTCATTAATCATTATAAATGCAAGTGTTCAATGAAAAACACTCGTCTACTGTAAAGAAAGATTCTAACCTATTTACTAAGTAGAACATTCTTTTACTTAGTTTTGGTTTGCAGTTTATATTATCTTATTCTTACTATGCAATGTTCATTCCTTTATCATATAACATATTCATCATAAAATCTTATCAAAGGAAATGCAAAAATAAAACACTGCATATAGTCCCATAAAACCATAGATATACCATGGTTCACCCCCCCTAGGGATACGTCAAAAAATATTTGTCGTTGGGATCTTTATTCATCTCCATGTAAAAAACGTAGTGTTGAGCACTATATAATCCTTCCTTCACTACAACCAATATCCAAAGATCCCTAAGGTATCTTCATTGCACCTCTTAATCACAAGACTATTCACTACAATCTCGATAATACCTACATCCTAAACAAATCCTGAACTTCCAACCCTTTCATGGTCCTAATACATCCTACATATACAAAAATGGGACAAATCCCTTACAAATACCCTAACCCTAACAGTATTAGGTTTGTCCACTTTCTGGTTAAATCGTTCATGGTTGGTTCTCGATCCAATCGTTGCTGCAAGTTGACGCTTTTCCACTTTCCAACCGCTCTGCAACAATTTTTCCACTTTCTAACTTATTTTCTTGTCACGAGTTTTCCCTTATTTATGATGTTTCTTTTCCTCATTTTTCGGCGTGCTCCCCTTTTTTCGGCATTTATTTTAATTCCTTCAAAACATCTTTGCTTTTCCCCAAAATGTTTCCTACACCAATAGACCCCCAAAAATAAAATTGTGACTCATCATAAGTCACTCATGAACTCCATCATATTTCACTCCATGTTCCAAGGCTTCATACATTTATGTTATCTGATGGCATTTCTCCTGTGTCAAGTTGATCTTCTCTTTCATGGCTTTGACCACCTACGCGGTGACTGAACGTATATATATCTCTCCCCCCTCCAAGTCTATATGTTCTATTATTAACTTCTCTATATCAATATCCATGACCATCTGCTCCACCTTATCTTGCATGGGCTCCAAGTGAACCTTTCGTGCGATTTTATGTGCCTGCACGACTTTTTCCTATGCATGTAGGTTACTCATTTATGCATGAGTCTTTATATTCTCTAGTAGTGAATTTTTTTTATATCTCTTTATGAGATCTTCCATTGTTGCATGAAATTTATCTTCCTACTCTTGCAGCTCCTGTAGGCTCCCATCCTCTCACAGTTGTGTCTAGAGTTGTGCACTCTTTTCCAACAACTCTGTTGTTATGTGTATATTTTGCACGATGTTCTCTGTAGATGTTTTCACTTCTTGCTACCTTTTTTCTCTCACTTTTGGAGTAGTAGTAGGTATTGCACACTCCTCCAGCTCCTTGATTCATTCTTTATAGTGCTCCAACATTATCACTATTTTCTTTATGTTCTATTCCGAAGACACTTCCTCTGGTTCTGCACTATCTGAAATGGCTTGGAATACTACATTTATCTCTTTCTCCATCTCATCCAACTTTTGCTGCACTTTCTTATTTTCCTTCCCTTTTTGACTTACTTCCTCCTTCAATGAGGTTGTGTCTTCCTATTCTAAATATAATTTGTTAGTGTTTGACCTTCCTCTAGAATGAATTTCCTATGTGATGCTAACCTACAATTTATACAAATCCTTTGTTGGAATCTTGGATAATGCCAAGTCCAATGTCTCAATTTATTTTAAGGTATTTTTTACTATCTCATCATTAATAGAACAACATCATCGATGTTATGATGAAATTGGTGCTCCCCTACAATGTAATATGCATTGCTTCTCCAATAAGAATTCCTTCTTTAGCTTACCTTGGTTTGTCTTTTTGTTGCTACTTTTCCCTAATCCTCAACTGCTCCAGTGCAATTTTCACTTCCTGCACGTGTTCTAAAATTTAAGCCCTGTGATTTTCAGCATTCTCCAACACCTTTGACAGTCAATATTCGACTATGGTGGCTATCAACTACACATTGTCTACTATCAATGATGTGTGCATTGGCATTTTCCAGGAGACACTTACTTGATTCCTTGTTCTCTTCCTCTGGGCATATGATGGCTTCAATACATATGGAATCTATGTATCCATGCCTCTATCCTACCCAACTTCTACTTCCATGGATATATCCTATGTCTCCTTCTGGACTTCCTCGACGTGCACCTATTATGTCCCTCCTCTTGGTTCTTTCTCTATCTGTGGTGGTCCTTGTGTAGAACCACATTGTGATTTCTTGTTTGTCCTTCCTTTCTTTTAGATGGTATTTATTCCCCCCTCTTGTCCTTATGCAACATTCTTCTTTTTCTCACATCGTTTGTGCCTACTTTCTGCACAGGGACTATTTTGTCCTGCATCCTAGTTTATCCTTTTGGATCTTCTCTCATAATCACTGGCACTTTTCACTCCTAATGCCACTCCTATACCTCCATATGGATATCCTGCATCATCACACATTAAATCAACTGTAGCCACTCTTTCGCTGGATTCTTCTTTCCTTGTAGCCATATACTATGGCGCAATGCTTGAAATTTTTTTATTTGTCCAAACTCCTAGACTATTTCTGGAGAAATCCTCCATGTGTCTACTAATTAGTTCTAGATCATTCTTAACTACAAAGTGAACATGTCGTTGTTTATTTTATTTTCCTTAGGATCTATTGTGCTTCAAAGAAACGTGTAGTGCACTGCACCACACTTCCCTATCCTTGGAAGGAATAGACTATATGTGGGTTCTTTCCATCTCATCAATGCAATGAGGATGAGAAAATATGAGTAATGGAACTCAAAGCCCCAATCCTACGTGTCCTGGCAATCCTCCAAGAAGGAATTCAATAGATAACGGATCAAACTCATTGAGCTCCCCTTCACGCACTACATTGCAATTGCTACTATGCTTATGGGAACCTCCTCCTTTCTACACCTATGCATCAATTTGAAATCTAATAGAATTGTTAGAAACCACCTTATAGGATCGGTGATGTCGTTGATTTTGATTCCCCTATTACCTCTCTTCGTGCATAACTTTTCTTTGATTTCATCATAAATAAATTTTTCCTTTGTTTTGTCTTCAAAATACTGCCCTGGCTTCTCCCCATCCATGGGTAGCCCCATGATTGTTGTGATCAAATAAAAATTGATAGGAAATGGCCTATACATCCATAAAATCCCTCCAATCACCCTTGCTAGGAGTTTCTTCACACATCCATTGATGTGTTTACCACAACCAAAGTGTGATATATCTAGCAAATTCATTATTCTTGTGTTGTATAGCCCTAGGCTCCACTGCACATGCTCCAACAATGGCACGCCTAATGGGCCTTCTCCCCTGGTATTCAAATAGGTTTGTGGCACCAAATATGGGAATTTTACTATGTTACCCATGTCATGGTCGGAGTATCTGATTGTATCTACTCCTCCCATTAACTCATCATTGTTGCACAACTGAGAGGGGGGGGTGAATCAGTTGTGCCCGTTCTTAAACAATTATACTTCTTTTAAAATTCTTTACAAGGCACTCAATGATGATCACAATAATGCAGGGAAATAGGCAATGGCACATTCAACATCAGTCACATATATGAGAAACATTGAGACAGATATTTTCCCGAGGAAACCCATACAGGGTAAAAACCTCTTCTTCTTTATATGATAAGTATTATTTACATTCTTTACATTATCATACATATGAGCACCAACTCATTGTGAGGCTAAAACCTCTGTTTTGCAAGCTCCAACTTGCTGAGAGCACCAACTCTTTGTTTTTCTCTAGCACCCACTAGAAGGAAGCACCAACTCCCTGGATTCTCTAGCCCCAACCAGAAGGAAGCACCAACTCCCTGGTTTCTATAGAACCAACTAGAAGGAAGCACCAACTCCATGTGTTCAAGCTCCCACTTGAACCTATGAGGACACCTGTCCTCCCTTGCACCTCCCTACCACCCAGAAATATAAATATTTGCTCATGAAACTTATCATAGTGATAAAATATTTATCATTGGCTTACGATACTTATCACTGTTCTTCTATACTGCGTTTCTCTGTCTGCATCAGTGTCTTCTACATAGTCCTCTATGCTTTATGTTCTTCTCACGTTATGCACTATGTTCCATCTCCATTTGATACACCATTCTTTTTCTCTGCATTTCAACTATTACACTCTCCTCCTTCTGCCCTCTTGAATCCCTCATCACAACCACAACCCCTTCTCTTCTTTGTACCGTGTACTTATAGCTTCTATGCACCTTGTGCATGCAATGTTCACAATTCCTTTGCATGTTCCCACCACGCCGATATCCTCCATATCTCAAGTGCTCTTCCTGATCATTGCAACTCTTCAGCTTCTCTGGTGGTTCCCACTACGCGTCCAACATCACAGGGTGTTCAGATGAGATTCCTCAGCCTCTGTAATAGTTGAGACTCCGCATCTTCTTTGGCACAGTTGATCTTATCCTTTTTTTTTCCAGTTACAGACTTCAACGCTCATCCATCTGTCAATCCCCTCTAAGAATAGTCTTCATTCACTGGAAGATGCTTGGAGACTCTTCATCTCCTCTGGCGATCACATAGAAGTCCCTTCGAATCTTATGGTAGAAACCATCAATGGTTTCTAGTAGTTACAATGTGAAGAGAAACATTATCCCTCTGATCATACTCAAATTCAACTACACCGTTGGATTGGCTCCATGGGATCTTGCATTCATTTCGGCATTTCGACATTCAACAATTCGACATTCGTGTGACCAATTGTCTCTACACTCCCAGTAGCAATCTCTGAAACTCCAAAAAGGGGCTTGTTCGCACTAGCTCCTTCCCCCATCTTCCACCGATCTGACCACAGGCTACATCCAGTTCACCTTTTCGGTATTTTCATGACCTTATGACCTTCATCGACCCTGATCGATGGTCCACGATATCGATGAATTGACAGTCCAGATCTCATCGTGAATTTGCATCTCGTTGTTCCTTAGATGGAGGTTCTCATCACTCCAAATCACAATAGGCGAAACTCCAAAATGGAGCTCAGATCAACAGTCCACATTCTTGGTGATCTGAAGGTCCTGGTCTTTTTGCGATCTCGCATCTAGTGAGTTTCCACACCATTATTTGTTGACTCCAAGTCAGATAAATTCCAATCGCTTGCCAATTATCCTATGATTCGACGGTCCAGATCAGATCTTGAATCAACGACTCCGATCATATCGCGATTTCAGCATTCTTATTGCAAAGTGTTTCGACACTCCAATTTTTGGTATCCGAAACCTTGAAATTGGGTTGGATCAATAGTCCACATCAAACCTTGATCTAACAGTTCATATTAGTTCATGATTTTGTCATTCTTGTGGTATTGTTTCTTGACTCTCCAAGTCCTGATTCGTGAAACCCCGAAATGAAGTCTTTAACATTCTCTGATCTTCTTCCACGCATCCCTCTTGGATCAACGATCAAGATTTTATCGAGGCGTCACAACTCTACGAGCCTTCATTGTGCCTGATCAATGGTCCAGATCAGTCCTTGTTCTGATGGTTAGGATTAACTCGTGACTTCGCATATCGTGATTTCAAGACTCCTTTGGTAGGAGTTCTTGACATCTCCATCTCCCGATTTCTGAAATATCAATAGCCAAAACTATGAAATGGAGTTGGACCACCATTTCGATCTTGCACTTCAAAGAATTTGTAGGTTCTTCCTGATCCAACGATGGTTGGAACTTATTCTCAGATATGATGCCTGAGATCTGTCCTCCTCTTCTGCATGTTCTTCTTGTCTATAATCAGGTCTAGCCGTCCTTCTTCTTTCAGGAATTTAACTGGGATCCAATGATCACTAATTCTTCTCCTCCCAAGATTATAAACTGTGATCGACTCTACACTAATTACTCCTGAGCTTACTTTGTTCCTGTTTTTCATTGATGCTTACTCTGATCTTGTCATCAATGACCTGCCTACAATCCTTTGCACGTTTGCTGCCATTTTTGTTGCTATACTTGTCATCAATGACAAGAATAAATTGTCTGTAAAACATGCCAACAATCATTATCCTTCACTTTCTCGGTAATATTAGGCATCACTATGGCTAATTCTGCCTATGTGTGTTGTACTCCTTGCGCACTTCTCTCTTCTTGTGCTTTCTTCTTCCCTTATGGGAACGATACCCCAAAGGTTGATATGTACCTACGCTCTATTTCCTACTCTTATTTTGTCTCTATGCCTTTCTATGTTGAACCCATGTCTTTTTCTTCCTACTACATCCCTTTTCCCCTGGACACATCGAATTCTTTCCTTTCTGCGTCCACCTCTAGCTACCCAACCTCATGTTTTGGGTTTTTTTCCTTCTCGATATGTGTGGTAGTCTCCTCATACTCTGGTGTGTGAATCTTGTCGACATCCATGACTGTGGGAATCTCCTGTGTTCCTGCTAGTCGAGCACTACTTCTCATGTTTCATCCGAACCTGCTAGACGCTCCAACGTGTGGTGGTGACATCCTGGTAAAATTTAAGCTATTGATCTCTAAATCTCCAATGGCTCTCACGAATTCTTATTTTTTCACACTTAGACTTTGCTCTTCGTTCTTCTCCTTAGCGCAAAAATCACAAATGACTATATTTCCCCCCTCTTCCAACTTTATGGTGGGACGATGAAATGACAATTATTCTGCACTGACACTTGTCACTTTTTTCACTTTTCCATGCGTGCTCCACTTTTGTACCTGTCAACTATTTCTATCCATGCATTGTTTTTCAACACTAATTTTTCTACAGTTCGCTGTTAATTCTAACAGTTCTATTACATAAAAAACCTCTAATACTATCCTATCTTTTTGTATTTTTGTTACATTTCTTCTTTTTATGGATTTTTGTTTTTTTCTTCTAGCATGTACTATATACAATATGTACAAGCATACCTCCTCTTTCTTTTTTTACCTTAGGTTGATAGGTCGACTATCTTGATACAATTTCAGTTGACTTCTATTAACTAGTCCTCTGATATTCTTTCCTACAAGATATTTAAGTTGCACAACACCTCCATTTGTGATAGCCTCTACTCGATAAGGTCCTAACTAGTGCACCTTGAATTTCCCAGGGTGTTGTAAATACCTATTTTCATAGAGGAGAACTAAACCTCCTTCCTTAAATATTTTATTCTTTATGTGCCTATCATGCCAAGATTTGTCCTTTTCTTTCTATACTTCCTGGTGAAATCCTACTAAAATTATCTCTTCCTCTATCTCCATCAACTGATCCAGTATTTCCTCTGCAACACCTTCTTTTGTCATGTTGGTGATTGTTGCAATGCACATACTAGGTATTAAATAATCCAATGGAAGCACTTCTTCCGTCCCATACACCAGTATGAATGGTATCTTTCATGTAAGCTTCTTGCATGTAGTCCTATAAGACCAAAATATTGTTGATACTTTTAAATCCCAATCATCCCTATTGAAATTGCAAATATTTGTCAGTGCATTCTCTAGAATATTATTAAAGGCTTCTACTGTACCATTTTCCTAGGGATTGTAAGGTGTTCTCTCGTAATGGTATATCTCAAATTATTTTTTCATATCTTTGATTGTACTATTAATAAAATGAGTTCCTTGATCACTCAAAAAGATTCTAGGACATCCAAATATGGTCACCGCGTTCTCAAATAGAACCCGCGCTGTCGTTTCTGCACTGCAGTCCTTCACTTGGGCTACTAATTCCCATTTTTTTAAGTGTTATGTCACAGTGATGATGTATCTAGCTTATGACATCCTTGTTGGTGTATTAACGAGTCTAATGAAATACAAAACCCATTTATCAAATACATATACAGTTACTTGGGGCACAAGTGACCTTTCATCCCTTTTCGATGGTTTTCCTACCCTCTGACAGACATCACAGGTCTGACAGTATTATTTTGCATCCTTATGTACTATAAGCCACCATAATCCTACATGCAACACCTTTTTTGTTGTAGGGTTTCCTGCATAATTCCATCCAAATATTCCTTCATGTGCTTCTTCTAACACCATGGAGCATTCATGCTCCATCACACATATTTTCATAATTCCATCTACACTTAGTATAAATGACTTGCAATAAGATAATAGTCGACATCGTGCACTATCAACTATTTTTTTAGTGCGACAGTAAATTCCTTGGGATCCATTCCTGTGCTAAAAAATCCAACAATGTCAGCAAAATAATCATGAACAATCTCAATAGAAAATAAGTTAGCATCAAGAAAATTCTCCTCCAAGTTCTTTGGCTCCTCTCCATTTGTAATTATTGATAGGTGATCTGGTCCTGCATTCATCTTCCTTGTTCTTACTATGATTTCAAAATCATTTCCATGAAACAATAACAACCATCTACAAATCATTCCCCCCAACATTGGCTTGTTAAATAGATACTTCAAAGCGGAATAATCTGTAAACATCTTAAAATGATGACCCAGTAAATAATGTTTGAACTTCTGTAAGGCATATACCATTGCAAGACCGTCCCTTTATGTAGTGTTATAGTTCTTATCAGACTCAAATAACTTTCTACTAGAAAAATATATGGGGTTATCAATGTCTCCATCACCTGGTTGTGCCTAAAATACTGCAAGTGCAATGGATGAAGCATCCACATGCACATGAAATTCCTTTGTCCAATATGGAAAGCTCAAAATTGATGGTGTCCCCATCTTCTCTTTGAATATGTCCAATCTCTCTCGGAATTCATCACTCCACTGAAAGTTGATGTATTTATTTAGTAACTTTTCCATGTGCACAGTAATCTTTGCGTAGCCCTTTATAAATTTCATGTAGTACCCTATGTGGCCCAATGTTTCTCTCAACTAGTGCACTAACTTTGGTAGTGGTAAATTGACAATGACAACAATATTTGCAAGGTAAACTATCAAGCCATGTTTCATACTATGTATCCAAGTAGAATGTCAAATGGTGTACTAAATATATATTTCTTAAGGTTTAAGGAAATATGCCATTTCCTACATCTTTCTAACATTAACCTCAGAATTTCTACATGGTCCTTCAATAAATTGAATATTGTCCCATCATCGAGCTAAACTTCTATAAACTTATGTATAAAATCCTTGAATGCATCTACTACTACTTTGGAAAATATTATTGGTGCATTCATTAAACAAAATGGAATTACTGTGTACTGATAGGAGCCCCACGTTGTTGAAAATGTTGTTTTGTGACTATCCTCCAGAGCAATTTTGATCTGATGGTAGCCTTCAAATCCATTTGTGAAGGAGTAGACTTCATGTCCTCCTACATTTTATATCACCTCATTTGTAAATAGAGTAGGAAAAGGATCATGCACGTAGGCATCATTTAACTTTCTCACATCCACACATATCTTAATACCTCTAGTATTCATTTCCTGGACCACCATTTGACTAATCCACTTGGATTCTTCCACATGCTCTCTGATTCCTGATTCTATCATTTTGTCAACTTCTTCCTTAACCTTTTGCTTATAGATGGGGTTCAATCTATATGGCCTCCCTCTAACCAACCTTGCATCTATTCTGAGGGGTATCTTCATGTCTCCAATTTCCCATGCTACCCCTTTCATCCCTAAAAATGTCATTGGGAATAAGTCACTATACTCACGTAGTAATTCAGTTATCTTTTCCATTGTCTCATTATCCCAGTAATCTCCAATGCTGGCTATCTTGGTCTTCTCTTCAGTCCCAATATTGACCTTTTTAATCTTCATAGGTGAAATAAATTATTTTGTTTGTAACTAGGGTCCTTCCAACCCTCTTTATCCTCCTCCTATTATTTGTATTTCATGTGGGTTATGTTCTACTTCCTCATCCTCTGTGACCTAATACTAGTAAACTAACTATTCAAGTGTTTATTATCTATAATCTATGTCTATTTTCACTGTATCTTCCCCATATTCTTCCAATATATTCCTTTTCATCCTCTGTAATTCCATATCCACCCATGGATTCTCACTTTCCAACTCAAAGATCCTAATAAATTTTTGTTTCATTGCGCCCCAACACACAGTTTCTCTGCACAACTCATGTTCCTTGTTCCCATTACTTGGTATTCCATCTAAGGTATGAATAAATTAATGTGTCCATTCCCCTAGTGGTACCAATCTCCAATTAGTAACACAATCATTTATATGATTTCTTGGGTTCCCTCTTCCATCATACTTCTGTAAGGGTCTATCCTGCTAACTCCTACCAAATCTTAAGCACATCAATCTCTTACACTGATACTGGTCTCGAATTACCTCCTTGTTCGAACCCCACCATCGTGTAGGTGCTTCCCTTAGTGATATACCCAACGCTAATAATCTATGACTATCCAAAACCTCTAATTCAAAATCTATCATAAAGTTTTCTAAATTGTCCTCCTCAGTAAATGTGGGAAACTATCTTACTTCCGTCCGAACTCATCTTACTGCGCATGTAATTATGGCGCACCTCCTTATAGAGAAATCATGCAATATTAGCTGCCATATTTCTACTCTAGTATCTGAATTTGACATATCAGAATTGATAATCCTCCAACTAAGTACTCCATCTACAATTAGATTCACATAGTCTTCCTCTCGCGCAGTAGTTCTATAAAAATGGTTTACCTCATCCCCTATAACACTATCAAGCACATGTTCTACATATATTTCATAATCTAATGGATCTAAAGGTGCTACTACCCTAAAGTTCCCATCTTCAAATATAAGATTTATAGTCTTTAAATTAATTATAGCATGATTATCGAAGGCCCAATAAATTCCCAACATTGTTGGAAATGGTATAGACTCATCTACCATATCCATTACTTCAAAGTCTATTGTGGTGCACAGACCATCTAGATCCACTATTGTATTCTTCAATCTACCTATATGAATCACTCTCTGTTATTTTTCTAGTTTCAATTGGATATTGGAATACCCAAGTGTAGGTTCTCCCATTGCTTCCCAAGTTTTCTTTGGAAAAATGTTGACAAATGATCATGAGTCTAGGATAACATTTCCCATACTAAAGTCTCCTATATTTGCATTCAATCTGAACTCTTTAATGCTTATTTTCTTTCTATAGAATTTATTAATCCTCCTAGGTTTTGTTCCTACCCCTTCTTCCATACTATATTTCTCAATCATATTTTTAAACAAATCTATAACATTCTTATCATTCAGTAATTTAAGGAAAGATTATAGGAAATTCTTTAAGTTACTTACTTTATTTGTTTTCTCTCCTTTATAAGTATGATCCATGTTGGAAATATGGCTACAACAGAGATGACGCAGATGATCAAGGCGCAGATGATCAAGGTTGTCATTGATGGCAATCGATTGTTTATGAAGAACAGATGCTGAAACATGCTGCAACACAAATGCAAACACAGACGCTG
>ML783399.1:490766-503907 GCA_009831015.1 Picea engelmannii | reverse complement strand
ATTCACCCCCCCCTCTCAGTTAGTTCATACCTGTAACAATCCAAAGACTAAGGCCTATAAAAAATAGGAGTATCATACCTCTCAACCATATTTGATGTGGATGCTTCATTCTTCTTTAGAAATTCCTTATTGGCTTCCTTGAATATTTCCTTCTCCTTCTTTGAATCAAATTGTTGTTGTGGTTGAGCATTCTTCTTAATCCAACACTAAGATTCCTTCTTCTGATACTTTTGATCTACTCCTATATTAACTCCTCCTCTAGTTATTGCGTTGATGTTCCTCTGAGGATCCCTTATTTCTACAACAATCTACTTAACATTTGGGTTATTTAAATTCCTCTTCTCCTGGAGCTTCGTCATTAACTTTGAGAAATATTCTATCATGTGATCTATTGCACGAAAGTACATATATGTTGTTTTTGGTTGAGGAAGATATATGGCATAGTGTCCCTATTGTTGAAAATTATGGCAGATAATAGGCTCTCTTCCTCTGTCCATTCCTCCTCTTCCTCTACCTCTGAATCCTCCTTTGTTCCCCTATGGATCCATGTTATGCTGATAATATTGTGGTGCCTGATTATACTGTAGGGGTTTCTGAAAATATGACACTTCTTGAAATTGTTTCACGTTTCCAAAATATGCAACAGTCTATCCTGCCATCAAATCATCCTACATCCTGTATCCATCCAAGGTTCTTTCCTTCATTAGCTCCAAATTTCTACAATTTTTTTCTTCATGCCTCACTGACTTACGAAAGTTATGAAAGGTACTTCTACATCATATGACAATGATAATGATCATTCCCATGTGTCTTTCATATTTCACACCAAGGCCCTCGTGCAGGAAATGGATTTGGAAGTCCTACTCCTAGATACTATGCAAATTTTGGGCACTCATTCTTGTGATGTCCCTTTGATATTCACATGGTATACCGCATTGCTTCTCCTTTATCCCTACTCTTATTCTTGTTTAATTGCACAGTTAATTTTTTTAGGTCTTCCTTTATCTCCTCTGTAGATGGATCTCATTGCTTATAGTGATTCTCTTCTAACTGCATTGTTTCTTGTAGTGCCTCTACCTGGTTTTGAAATTTTTGTTGTCTCAGTGGATATTTGAAGTGTGGTAACAGGGAGTTTATAAAAAATTATGTGTGTTGCATGTATGAAATGGGATAATTCAGTTTACCTTTCAATGTCTTTCACTTATAATCAATGTCCCATATATATTCTCTTGGTTTTGTCTAAACTCAATCATCTCATTCATAAACTAATCCTCTGATTTCGGGCTCTGAAACTCCATGATCAGTGACTTCTTTATTTTTGTTACTATTCTCGACACACCCTATGGATATTTTACTAAAATACGCATATACCAATACAACACACAGTTTCTGAATGTTATTTCTAACTGTGCTACTTTTGTTTCCTCATCAGTGACTCTTTTTTCTTCCCATATTTTCTCACACATGAATATGTTCTTATTTGTATATTTTGATCCATCCCCATCAAACTATGGTAATATTATCGTTGGATATACGCATGCCATTGTTGAATGTGGTGTACCTACTCCAAGCGGTACTAGTAACTGTGTATTTTTGTTTGGAATTGAAATTCCACTAGTATTGCTACTAGTACTTCAACTCGCACCACTACCTGTACTACTACTAGTACCCTCACTTATATTATGATATCCTAGCTTCTTCCCACCATCAGTCACTTGTTATCTAAACAACTCTTTCTTTGTTATGTGTTAATCGTACATGGGGTTGTAGGTTCTACATTGATTCAGATATGGACAGGGGCATCTACCTCCTCATTAGATCTCCCTCTAGTATTTATTTCATATGTGGCATGTAATATTTATTCAATGGGTCCCACACCACAAAGTTCCTCTACCTCTTCATCATCACTCTCCAAGCCTTCCCTCTCATATACTACTCTATTCTTCCTATTTATCTTATACTAGTAGGGTATTCCACAACATGGCGTTCCTTCCTTCTGCATAATTTCCTGGATCTCCTCTTAATTCATCATAATAGGATCTTTCTCTTTGTTACACTATTCTCTATCCATTTCCCCCTCCATCTCATATCTTCCTCAGTGTTTCCCCTAAATCCCCATGCATGCAGGGTATTTTAGTTGTCTGATTCCATCGTTAATACCCCTTTATCCTGCAATAATATTTTGATTGAAGTGTACAACGAACCGATGTACCTTCTGCTTGGTCCCTTAATAAAATCTTTCTCTACTACACTATAATACTTTGATGTATCTACTGCAAACTCAATGAGATACCCCACTAGAATATTGTCTAGCCATAAATCTACTACGCAACTGAAATTTTCATTTACCCTTTTCAACCACACGATATTATATTATGTCCACTCCATTGATCTAACTCTATTTTTCATATGGGTATCTTTCAACCACGTTATCTACTGCTGCAATAGCATGGTAAACTCACTAAATAAACTTTCTTATATCTCACTGAATATGTATCTTTCAAGTCTTGGCTTAAGCCTAGAGATTCTATTATCTTTGTGGGAAAACTCTAGTTCATGAGTTGTTAAGCATCTTTAAATATCTTCTTTTGTGGAATTCCAACCTACAAACATCCCCTTTCTTAAACCTTCACACTATACTATGTGATACATCCCTCCCGATCTAATCTTCTGAGTTCCAACCGGAAACGAAACCATTGTTGGGTTACATGGTTTGACCTAGGTTATAATTATAGGATTACCGACAAAGTCGTCTACCATCATCCCTTATAGATACCACAAGGAAACACAATGCACATAGTGAACAATAGATTCTCACGTGAGATGGATTCTATGGGTTCCCATAGGACTCAAATGTCTGTCACCCTGGGATGGGATGTGTATCTCTCAAAAGGAATCTAACCTACTTAGTATTAATCTTAACAACCTTCATTAGATCTTATTATAGATTGTTTTCATAGCTATCCTACTAGGACTTCATTAACCATGATAACTTCATATGTTCAATGAAAATCATTCATATACTGTAAAGAAAGATTTTGACCTATTTACTAACTAGAACATTCTTTTACTTGGTCTTTTTCTATAGTTTATATTAGTTTATTCTTACTCTAAAATGTCCATTCCTTTATCATATTACATATTCATCATAAAAACTTATCAAAGAAAATGAAAACATAACATATTGAATACAGTCCCATAAAAACACAGATATACCGTGGTTCATCCCCCTCCCCTGGGGCTACGTCCACAAATATTTTTCGTTGGACTCTTTATTCATATCCATGTAAAAAAGTAGTGTTTCACACTAAAAAATACTTCCTTCATTACAAACAATCTCCAAATATTACCATGGTCTCTTTGTTAGACCTCTTACTCTCAAGACTATTCACTACAATATCTATAACACCTACACACTCAAAAAATCCCAAACTTCCAACCCTTTCATGGTCATAACACATCCTACTTATACAAAACCGGGACAAAACCCTTACAAAAACCCTAAACCTAACAAGATTAGGTTTCTCCACTTTACAACTGACTCGTTCATGGTTGTTCCTCGATCCAACTATTTCTCCAAGTTGGCACATGTCCACTTTCAACTGCTCTGCAATATTTTGTCGGCTTTCTAACTGCTTCTCTTGGTGTGGTTTTTCCCTTATTTCTGGTGTTGCTTTTCCTCTTTTTCGGGTGTGCTACCCTGTTTTCCGGCGTTTCTTTTAATTCCTTCAAAACTTCTTCAATGTTTCCCCAAAATTGGCCTATTCCAACAACTAAGTACTTTTATCACTTTCCTTAAATAACTCAATTAAATAATTAAATAATTAATTAATAAAATAAATTTACTTTAATAATTCCTTTAATTAAAGTAAATTCAAGAGTAGAAGGCTTTCAAAAATTTCCACATGTCTAGACACATAGAGTTATACAGAAATACATGTCTTATGCTACCACTAAGATGAACACTCCCTCTTAGCGAGGAAGATATTTTTTGAAGAGCGATATGGAACTATTTATGCCTCTGACTCTAGCACAATGTCAAACAGATCATCCTGCATACTCGCATTCCTCCAACCCTGCTTCTCAGTTGCTCCCTGAATACTGAAAGTCTCAAATTTGATGATGTTGCATATCAATTCCAAAAAGCTTGGAAACATTTTCGAATGTATTCTCTCCCTCAATGTTCTACTAGAAGATTCATGCTCTTGAGCATCCATCAATATCATATATTACCAAATCTCTCTCTTGACAGAACTGGAAGGGGATAACTACGTTATTCTCATATGAGGGTTTACTACCTACACTGGAATTCTATGAACTCTATTCATCCTTTGGATATTAACCCGTTGAAGCCTCATGATCCTCATTCTTTATCATTGACATAGATCCATGATCCAATATCCCCTTGGATCCATTTGTAAGATTACCCTACAAATTGTATAACTTACCCTCCATGACACCAATTCTTAGTTATGTGTTGAGGGTATCTCTCTCTTAACATAGGCGTACATTACCTCTTTGAAAAGTAACAACAAAACCCATGTCCTCCAAAACTAAAAATGAGAGCAAGTTCTTCTTCAATTATGGTACATAAAGCACATCCTAAGCCTGTAACGAGCCTCCTAACTCAAGTTATAACATGATAGTTCCCTTAACCTTCATTTCATACTTGGAATCATCACCAAGCTCCACATGGGTCTTTGATTCCTCCATTAGACTACTGAATAACTCATGTGTTTCTAGCTCTAGTTAATTTTATTAAAACAAAATCTTCAAATCCTTTCCTAGGATGATGGTTCACCTGAGGAATACAAATCAGGAAATAGCCAATCCTTACAAACCTCAATATCATTCCTTCAATCTTACTGTTTGATTTTGATCTCCCTTGATATGGCTTTGCTCCATGCCTCAAACCCTTCCTTACAGACTTGGATGAAATTCATTTTCCATCCTGATGTAGGAGCATCATCAGCAAGCATACGTGGAGAGACAACTCAGTTCCTTAGCGTGCCTTTGAATCATTAAGAATCTTAAATGTTGGTGTTTCCTGCAAATATTTGTTCTTGGAATGATTGAAAAACTGAAGATCAAATGCTTGGGAGCTGAATGATCACGAGGGATCTAGGAGTTTCGCTCCTAGACTTTAATGTAATGGAAATTTAGTAGTAGATATATTTTTTTCTTGAGTTGACGAGTAGTCGAAGGGAACTCTAGGATCCCTCTAAGATAAATAAATTTTTTGTATGCCCAAATGAGGTTGCTGCAAATTAGTAGGAGATTGCTGAGATTTAGTTGTTTCTTAATTTTTAGTTATTTTTTTTATCATGGATGTAGCCATTTACATTTGAATG
Organism: Picea engelmannii; assembly: GCA_009831015.1. Taxonomy (NCBI): domain Eukaryota; kingdom Viridiplantae; phylum Streptophyta; class Pinopsida; order Pinales; family Pinaceae; genus Picea; species Picea engelmannii. The sequence continues at coordinate 498,556 of ML783399.1, read as the reverse complement.
AATATAACAAAGGAAAATTGAACCATTGCATGGTGTTCCTACTCTTTATAATTCCTTGTTATTTTGTTTTCATTAATGAATGAGTTATGTATTTGAGTATATGAAATTGTGAAGTGTTTGGATAAGTTCCAATTGTTTCTGTTCATTGAGTTCATGCAAGGGGTTCATATAGTCTGGAAGGAGTCATTTGACATAGTATTTTTTGACTCATAAGCTTAGAAGAGATAGTGTGAAACTTTTATTTGCAAGGAGTGCAAAGGGACTGTTGCAAGGTGTGCATAGTCGTCGTAAGAAACTAAATCTTGTGTGAGAATCTGCAGTAAAGAGTGCCAGAGTCAGTTTCGACTCAGAAGCTCATAAGAGATAGAGTGAAATTTCCATTTGCAAGGAGTGTAAAGGGACTATTGCAAGGAGTGCACAGCTTCCCACAAAAAGATAAGTCTTGCATAAGAATCTATTTCAAGGAGTGCATAGATATAAAATTCAAATAAGTGTCGAAGTAACCCTCTAAGCATTCAAAGGGTTTGAGAGAGAAAGCTCAAGAGAGAGATCGGGATAAATATTGAAGGGAAACAAAGTTCTGAAGGTTTCACGAGTCATTGACTAAGATCTATTCAATAAGGATCAGGATCATTCTGGATCATTGGATCTGGGAAATGTTCACGAGATTTAAGTATACGTGTGCACACAGAAGTGAGGATTCGTCGAAGTCCCTAAGAGGCTAGGGACCGTCCATCATCTAGAGGGAAACGTGGCACAAGATCTACAACTTCAAAAGTTTGTAGACAAGGAGAGAGTGAAATATCCAAAGAGACAAAGTAGATATTGGTCGTTGGTCACCAGGGGGTTACCTGTCAACATATCTGAAACTTTAGGGGAAAGTCACTTCGAGGATTTCACTGATGATTGAAACTACCAAATCTTAAAGGACCGAAGTGAACCTCAGTCGTCGATATGTGAGGGACATGTGTCGACAGATTATCATATTTAATTAGAGGCACTCCAGATGAAAGAGAATATGGATAATTTAAACTCTTAAAGCCCAAAGAGACAAAGTGAACCACAACCATCGATCTATGAGGGACACACACCGACATATCATCGTCTTCGGATGAAAGCACTCAGGGAGAAAGTGAAGACTGGGAGTTGAGACTCCTGAAGCCTGAAGAGTGAAGTGAACCACACCCGCCAATATATGAGGGAAACACTTTGATAGATCATCAACTTTGGGTGGAAGTGTTGCGGAGGAAGTAATATTTGAGATTTGAAACTCCTGAATCCCAAAGGGTGAAATCAATCGTAGTCATCGGTGTGGAAAGAGGGCACATGATGATAGATCGTGGATATTTGGGATTGTGTACGAAAGGAGGAAAAGGGTCGTAGACTAATAGTTGACCAAGCCAAATGGATAACATATCTTAGTTGTTGATCCATTAGCAATGCCTGAGATCACAAGATCGATGGTCAGGCTTAATTGCGGGGATATAAAGCGACTAGGTTTTAAAATTCTTATATTGGGTCGCAATTGAAACCACAGTATTCCAAAAGGGATATGTGGAAACTGATAGTGAATTGTGGGGATAAAAGTGGTGTGTACACAAACCACTCTACACCTCCCTATAATCATGTGATTACGTGAGGACATAGCCTAAGGTCACATGCAGGAGAAGGCTAACAAAGGAAGAGATAGAGCCTGAAAATTGATAGTTCAGTAGCGCGAAGGAAGAGGTTGCAAGTGTCATAGAACTTGCACCAAAGGACTGGAAGGGCCTATGTTTAGTCACAATTGATAACATTAAGGTTTCATAGAGGTGATTCAGCTCAGGGAATAGAAGATCCTTGAACAGGAGGTTGCACAATCCCGAGGGAGAGTAGGGGGGTCTACATCAAGTGGTATCAGACCCAAAAATTATTTTGGGTAGAAAAATAGAGCTCAAAGTTGTACTCTGTGTGTGAGGAACAGTTATCATAATGCCACCGAGGAGACGTGTGGAGCTTCCTATAGCCAATTTCACCGTAGAAAGAGAAACTAGAGAGGTTCTTGAAAGATTAGAGGCATTGGAGGTAGTGCAGAGGAGAGCACATGATGTTGGGGACATTAGGGAGGGAGAAAGTGAAGAAATAGAATTTGAAGAAACTGCAAGGGAAAATGTTGTTGAAGAATGCTTACTGATATTAGTTATTAAATTGGGAGCTAGAGCCAAGATAGACATCCCAATGTATGAAGGAAATTTGGATGTTGAAGAGTTGTTGGATTGGATAAGATCCATGGACAAAACTTTTGACTATGAATATGTATATGAGGAAAAGAAGGTGAGACATGTTGTCCCTAGGTTGAAAGGACATGCAACACTGTGGTGGGATAAACTACAAGCTGAGAGGAGAAGAAAAGAAAAAAATAAGATAGAGAATTCGGACAGAATGGTGGCCAAGTTGAAGGCTAAGTTAATGCCCAAATATTATCAGATAAATCTATTCAGGAAGTTGCAGAACCTGAGACATAAGGGTATGATAGTGAAGGAGTACACAGAGGAGTTCTACAAGATGAATATTAGGACTAGACAAAGAGAGAAAGATGAAAAAAGTTTTTCTAGATATACAAATGGCTTGAGATATGAAATTCAAGATGATATCGGCATGATGTTAGTGTGGAAAATAGAGAATTCTGATCATATTACACTAAAACCAGAGGAGAAGTTGGCCAAAAAACAAAGCCAGCTAGGTAGAGGTAGAAGCCCGAACAAAGGAAATAGATTTTCCCATGAAAAGGCACATAAAACCAAAGATGAGACAGAGAAACCACACAGTCACTTCGAAAGAGGAGGAATTTCTCGAGGGAGACAAAGTGGTGGCAGAACTTATTCTAGAGGAAGAGTAAGAAGAAGATGAGGAGAGGTGAGATGTTATGCCTATGGAAAGACAAGAAACATGTCTTGGGAATGTCCCGAGAAAAAGAAAGAATGAGGTGAAGCTCACATTTCAAAATCTCAGAAGATGAATGTTGAGGAAGAAGGAGCAAAAAATGGAAGATTTATAATGCTAAGGAAAGTTCTCCTGAAGCAAGAAGAAGAAATTGAAAAATTGGTATAGAGGAACAATTTATTCAGGACAACTTCCAGTATTAAAGACATAGTATGCAAGGTGATAATTAATAGTGGGAGCACTAAAAATCTAGTATCCACAGAGATGGTGGAAAAATTGGAATTGGAGACAACTACACATCCAAAGCCATATAAATCCCAATGGTTGAAAAAAGGATACTAGGTAATGGTCACTAAACAATGCCTCGTTGAATTTAAAATAGGAGGATATAGAGATGAAATTTTGTTTGATGTAATTCCCATGGATGTATGTCATGTTTTGTTGGGAATACCGTGGAATTTTGGCAGAAATGTCGTTCATGGTGGGAGAAAAAATATTTACACCTTGGAGAAGAATGGTAGGAAAAACATGTTTCTACCAATAAAGGAGAAGAAAGTAAAAGAAGAAGCCAACACAAGGATACTTCTCATGAGTGGGAAGGAACTCCTGGGTGAGGTCAAGAAGGAACAAGAGATATAGTTTGTTGTGGTCATGAAACCCATAGTTTTCCTTACAAGTACTTCTATGCATGATTTGCCTGAAGAAGTTCAAGAACTGTTGGATAATTTTGTTAGCATAGTAGTGGACGAGTTTCCTAACTCATTACCACCCATCAGAATTATCAACCATCATATTGATTTGATACCAGGAGCAAGTCTTCCAAACAAAGCAACATACATATTGACTCCTAAAGAGAATGAGGAGGAAAGGAGACAAGTAAAAGAATTATTAGACAAGGGTTTGCTAAGAGAAATATTGACTCCGTGCATAGTACCAACTATGTTGATTCCAAAGAAGGATGGAGGATGGAGAATGTCTATAGACTTGAGAGCCATAAATAAGATCACCATCAGGTATAGATTTCCTTTGCGAAGAATGGATGACTTAATGGATTGTTTAAGTGGAGAAAATTTATTTTCTAAGATAGATTTGAAAAGTGGATATCACCAGATAAGGATGAGAGAAGGTGATGAGTGGAAAACAACCTTTACTACAAATGAAGGGTTGTATGAGTGGCTTGTTATTCCATTTGGCTTAACAAATTCCCCAAGTACTTTTATGAGGTTGATGAATTAAATACTGAAAATTTTTATTGGTAAGTTTGTGGTTGTATATATGGATGATATAATGGTCTTTAGCAAGACTAACGAGGAGAATTTGAGACATCTAACATTAGGGATGAGGAGACTACAACAAGAGAAGTTGTTGATAAATATGAAGAAGTCCTCTTTTATGAAGACACAACTCATTTACTTGGGTTTTGTGATCTCTTCAAATGAATTGAAGATGGATCTAGAGAAGGTGAAAGAAATGAAAGAATGGTCATCGCCAAGGAGTGTGTTGAAGTGAGATGCTTCCATGGATTAACAAGTTTCTATAGGAAGTTCATCAGAAATTTTAGTGGAATTTGTGCACCAACGATGGATACAATGAAGAAGAGGAACAAGTGTTTTAATTGGACATAGGAGGCCAAGAGGAGATTAAATATATTGAAGGAGAAGATACTAGAACAACCAATTTTGGTCTTACCAAATTTTGGAAACACATTTCAAGTGAGATGTGACGCAAGTGGAGTTGCAATTGGAGAAGTTTTGAGCCAAGATAATAAGCATGTTGCATATTTCAGTGAGAAGATGAATGAGACTAAGAGAACGTACTCCACATATGACAAATAGTTTTATGCCATAATTCAAGCCTTGAAGAAATGGAGACACTACCTTGTTCCAAAGGAATTTGTCTTGTATAGTGATAAACAAGCTCTATAATTCATAAGTAGATAGGAAAAATTGAATCAGAGACATGAAAAGTGGATTGAGTTTATGCATAATTTTACTTTTGTCATAAAACACATTTCGGAAATGCTAACAAATTTGTCGATGCATTGATCAGGAGATGTTTGATTCTGCAGGATTTTCAGGTGAAGACATTAGGGTTTGAACACCTTAAGGAAATGTACAATGATGATCCATAATTCAAGGAAGAATATGAAGCATGTGCAAATACTTTGCTAAGAGACAAGAGCTAGTGGACATGGTATATGATTCAAGAGGGACTTTTGCTCAAGGGAAATTAGTTGTGCATACCAAAATGCTTAAGGAGGGATAACCTTTTGAAGGAAAATCATAGTGGAGGATTGGATGGACATTTAAGCCATGATAAAACATTTTCACAGTTGAGCAGTTCATACTATTGGCCATGTATGAGAACAAAAGTGATAAATTTTTGAATAGATGTAGAATCTGCCAACATGCAAAAGGAAAAAGATAGAACATTGGATTGTATCAACTATTTCCAATACCAGAGAGGCCTTGGGATGCAATAAGAATGAATTTTGTATTGTGACTACCATGAACACATAGGGTATGTGATTCCATATTTGTGGTGGTGGATAGATTTTCAAGGATGGAACACTTTATCCCTTGGCAGAAGACTAGTGATGCAACACATGTTGTAAATTTATTTTTCAAAGATTTTGTTTGATTTCATGGATTACCCAGGAGCATTGTCTTAGACAGAGACACCAAATTCATTGGTCATTTCTGGAGAAAACTATGGAAGAAGTTGGGGACATATTTTTCCTTCAGCCCAACTTATCAGCCTTAGATAGATGGACAGATGAAGGTGGTGAACAAAAGTTTGGGAAACTTATTGAGGAGTTTGGTCACTAAGAATCATAGACAGTGGGATCAGATTCTTCCACGAGATGAATTTTCATACAATGACTCACCAAACAGGAGTATTGGAAAGAGCCCATTCTAAATATTTTATGGGATGCATCCAACAGGAGTTGTAATGATCCCAAGCCAAATTCTTTCTTGGAATAACTAAATACTACTAATTTATTGAGTTTTTAAGTGCATACAAGATTCATTAACACACGAAGATCACAATATATTCAAGATGTAGAAGCACAATCAAAGATCTGACCTTTTTATTATGAGCAATGTAAGATCAATACAATAGATGGTCGATCTGGCATAAACCTCAGATGGCCGTACAAGCAATAGATATGAGCTGCTACAAAATGCTCTTGAGAATACAAAATGAGCCTCCAAAGGCTGGATATACAATGAAGACTAAATCAAGCAGATCTGAGCCGTACTAATGCTCAACCTCCAAGCTGGAAAGTGCGACCTCCTGCTAGAATGCTGAAGCCCTGAATAATTCTGCCCTGCTACCAAAAGTGTCCAATCATCCCGAGAAATATGCCAAATGATAGATCGGGAAACTGAAAGGAAAACCCAGATGTCCAAATTCCCAAATCCACTCTCAAACTTCGTAGATATGAATTCTCCACTTAATGGTGTGCCCCACTGGATGACTGAAACCCTAGTTGGTTTGAACCTGATGAAGGAGATCTCCAAATGATCTGAAACACTCCAAGAATATAGATCAAGTGATGGTAAGAACAACCCAGGTGACCGAATCTCCAAGATCCCTCTCAATCGTTGTAGATCTGAAATCTCCACTGAATGGTGCGCCCCACTGGATGACTGAAACCCTAGCAGGTTTGGCCCTGATGAAGGAGGCCTCCAAATGATTTGAAACTCTCCAAGAATATATATCGGGCTATGAGAATCCCGTGGGAGAAGTTTCGGGCTTAGATCTCAAGAAGATCTCTCTAGATCTGAGTTTTACTGAATCACAGGATGTCCCCTATGGCTCCGAGACGTCCCAATCTGCAGACAAATGTAGAAGGATGATAACCCTCCAGAAAATCCCTCAAACTGATGTTCCTGCCCCTTCTGAAGTGCTATATGGAGATGGGCTGAGACTATAATGGTGTGGAGGAGTCCTTCATCCCCGAGACCAAGTTGTGGAACAAGGTGAGTGGATATTTCACCACTGAGTTGCTCACAAGGGTTTGTACAGCAAAACCCCCAAACTAAATGCTCAAGAGCAATAACCAATGCTGATCCAAAACCAAAATGAGTAATAGGTGCACCCCAACCTCTTACTTATACTTTTCCTTCTAATTCTCTGTTGAGTTAGGTTAACTCCCAGGGTTAATCTTCTATTCTTCTGTTGAGTTATCTTTACTCCTTTATCCTTTCCCTTTCTTAAGTCAACTTAAAAATATAACTTTTAACTTCTTGACTTTCCCCCCTTTAGTGTGAGACTATGACCTAGTGGGGGTGCCCAGGCCACTGAGTCTCCTCATCACCTCTCTCAGAGGTGGGGGACATTATAGTCTCCCCTGCTTGAAATTGCTTGTCCTCAAGCAATTCCAAACCTGCTTCTCTAACCACGTGCTCCTGCTCCCAAGTGGCATCCTCAATGGGTAAATCCTTCCACCTGATCAGATACTCCTTGATGCTTCGGTTCCAGAGCCTCTTCTCTCGGACTTCTAACACCTCCTCTGGAATCAAAACAAGTTGTCCCTCCTCATCCATGGGAGGTAATTCCTCAATAGGCCTAACATGTTGATCGAGGGATTTCTTAAGGCACGAGACATGGAAGACGTTGTGAATTTTGCTACCCTGTGGAAGCTCCAACTCATAAGCTACTGCCCCTATCCTCCTACTGACTCTGTAAGGTCTAAAGAAACATGGATTCATTTTCTCTGCTCCGCTTCTTTTAATGGAGGCCTTCCTGTATGGTTGCAACCTCAAATAGACTAAATCACCAACCTCAAAGGTACGATCAACTCTGTGCTTGTCTGCTTGGACCTTTTGCTGGTTTTGTGCCCTTTGTAAATGATCCTTCAA